>SJYX01002385.1:10136-66117 GCA_006410675.1 Oreotragus oreotragus | reverse complement strand
AGTAATGGAAATAAAAGCAAAAATAAGCAAATGGAACCTAATTAAACTTAAAAGCTTTTGCACAATAAAGGAAATTATAAGCAAGGTGAAAATATAGCCTTCAGAATGGGAGAAAATAATAGCAAATGAAGCAACTGACAAATAATTAATCTCAAAAATATTCAAGCGGTTCAATTCCAGAAAAATAAACGACCCAATCAAAAAATGGGCCAAAGAACTAAATAAACATTTCTCCAAAGAAGACAAACAGAGGGCTAACAAACACATGAAAAGATGCTCAACATTACTCATTATCAGAGAAGTGCAAATCAAAACCACAATGAGGTACCATCTCACACTGGTCAAAATGGCTGCTATCAAAAAGTCTACAAACAATAAGTGCTGAAGAGGGTGCAGAAGAAAGGGAACCCTCTTACACTGTTGGTGGGAATGCAAACTAGTACAACCACTATGGAGAACAGTGTGGAGATTCCTTAAAGAGCTGAAAATTGAACTGCCATACAACCCAGCAATCCCACTGCTGGGCATACACACCGAAGAAACTAGAATTGAAAGACACGTGTACCCCAATGTTCATTGCAGCATTGTTTACAATAGCTAGAGCTTGGAAGCAATCTAGATACCCATTGGCAGATAAATGGGTAAGAAAGCTGTGGTACATATACACAATGGATATACTCAGCTATTTAAAAAAAATGCAGTTGAATCAGTTCTAATGAGGTGGATGAAACTGGAGCCTATCATACAGAGCAAAGTCAGAAAGAAAAACACCAATACAGTATATTAATACATATATATGGAATTTACAAAGATGGTAACAATGAGCCTATATGCAAGAAAGCAAAAGAGACACAGATATAAAGAACAGGCTTTTGAACTCTGGGAGAAGGTGAGAGTGTGATGATTTGAGAGAATAGCATTGAAACATGTATATTCTGTTCAGTTCAGTTGCTCAGTCATGTCTGACTCTTTGCAACCTCATGAACTGCAGCACACCAGGCCTCCCTGTTCATCACCAACTCCCAGAGTTCACTCAGACTCACGTCCATTGAGTCAGTGATGCCATCCAGCCATCTCATCCTCGGTCGTCCCCTTCTCCTCCTGCCCCCAGTCCCTCCCAGCATCAGAGTCTTTTCCAGTGAGTCAACTCTTCGCATGAAGTGGCCAAAGTACTGGAGTTTCAGCTTTAGCATCATTCCTTCCAAAGAAATCCCAGGGTTGATCTCCTTCAAAAGGTATTGGTTGGATCTCCTTGCAGTCCAACAGACTCTCAAGAGTCTTCTCCAACACCACGGTTCAAAAGCATCAATTCTTCGGCACTCTGCCTTCTTCACAGTCCAACTCTCACATCCATACATGACCACAGGAAAAACCATAGCCTTGACTAGAAGGAACTTTGTTGGCAAAGTAATGTCTCTGCTTTTGAATATAATATCTAGGTTGGTCATAACTTTTCTTCCAAGGAGTAAGTGTCTTTTAATTTCATGGCTGCAATCACCATCTGTAGCGATTTTGGAGTCCAAAAAAATAAAGTCTGACACTGTTTCCACTGTTTCCTGATCTATTTCCCATGAAGTGATGGGACTGGATGCCATGATCTTCGTTTTCTGAATGTTGAGCTTTAGGCCAACTTTTTCACTCTCCTCTTTCACTTTCATCAAGAGGCTTTTTAGTTCCTCTTCACTTTCTGCTNGACACTGTTTCCACTGTTTCCTGATCTATTTCCCATGAAGTGATGGGACTGGATGCCATGATCTTCGTTTTCTGAATGTTGAGCTTTAGGCCAACTTTTTCACTCTCCTCTTTCACTTTCATCAAGAGGCTTTTTAGTTCCTCTTCACTTTCTGCTGTAAGGGTGGTGTCATCTGCATATCTGAGGTTATTGATATTTCTCCCGGCAATCTTGATTCCAGCTTGTGTTTCTTCCAGTCCAGTGTTTCTCATGATGTATTCTGCATATAAGTTAAATAAGCAAGGTGACAAAATACAGCCTTGACGTACTCCTTTTCCTATTTGGAACCAGTCTGTTGTTTCATGTCCAGTTTGAACTGCTGCTTCCTGACCTGCATACAGATTTCTCAAGAGGCAGGTCAGGTGGTCTGGTATTCCCATCTCTTTCAGAATTTTCCACAGTTTATTGTGATCTACACAGTCAAAGGCTTTGGCATAGTCAATAAAGCAGAAATAGATGTTTTTCTGGAACTCTCTTGCTGTATATTACCATATGTGAAATAGATCACAAGTCCAGGTTTGATGCATGAGACAGGGTGCTCAGGGCCAGAGCACTGGGATGACCTTGAGGGATGGGATGGAGAGGGAGGTGGGAGAGGGGTTCAGGATGGGGAACACATGGACATCCATTGCTGATTCATGTCAATGTATGGCAGAAACCACTGCTACTGCTACTGCTGCTAAGTCACTTCAGTTGTGTCGGACTCTGCAACCCCATAGACGGCAGCCCACCAGGCTCCCCCGTCCCTGGGATTCTCCAAGCAAGAACACTTGAGTGGATTGCCATTTCCTTCTCCAATGCATGAAAGTGAAAAGTGAAAGTGAAGTCACTCAGTCATATCCGACTCTTAGCGACCCCAGGGACTGCAGCCTATCAGACTCCTCTATCCATGGGATTTTCCAGTAGTGGAGTGGGGTGCTGTTGCCTTCGCCGGCAGAAACCACTACCATATTGTAAGGTAATTAGCCTCCAATTAAAATAAATAAATTTAAATAAATAAATAAGAGAGTGAGACAGAAGCCATAATTTTTTTTTTTCTTTTTTTTTGGTCATCTAATCTTGGAAGTGACATCCCTTTACTTTTGCAATTCATTATGATTCATTAGAAATGTCCTAATATCTGGCTTCCCTGATAGCTCAATTGGTCAAGAATCTGCCTGCAATGCAGGAGACCCTGGTTCAATTTTTGGGTCAGGAAGATTTGCTGTAGAAGGTATAGGCTGCCCACTCTAGTATTCTTGGATTTCTCTTATGGCTCAGCTGGTAAAGAATCTGCCTGCAATTCAGGAGACCTGCGTTAGATCCCTTGTTTGGGAAGATCCCCTGGAGAAGGGAAAGGCCACTCCAATATTCTGGCCTGGAGAATGCCATGGACTATACAGTTGCAAAGAGTTGGACACCACTGCGTGACTTCGACTTTCTTTCATTAGAAACTAGTCATAACTTTAGCCTACACTCAAGAGGAAGGAACTACCCATGGGCTTGAGTATCAGAAGGAAGCAGGGCTCTTTGGGAACATCTTAGAGTTCATATACTATAATCTGCTCTCTGGCCCTTAATGATTCACTCCCCTTCCATGTGCAAAATACACTCACACTCCCTCAGGGTCCTCAAAATTAATAAACTATTACAGTTTCACCCCAAAATTCAGAATCCTCTCATCTAAATCAGGTCCAGGTGCAACTTGGGTGTAGTTTCCTTTGTTCTCTTTTGTTCTAAAACTAAAGAGACAAGTTATCTTCTCTCCAACACACCCGACATATAGTTGTGGGACAAGCATAGCATAAATGTTGTACAAATTTCTATTTAAAATGGGGGGAGGGGAATGGCCAGTACAAAGGACTCATTGGTCAACCAAAATTTTGAAATCCAGCCAGGGAAATGTTTTATGTTGTTTGATCAGGCTTATATTCTTGACTTCATTTGTCTGGTTTTGTGCTCATCCTCTGAGTCAGCATTTGTGGCTACTAATAGTGGTTTTCTCAGCCTGCTGTATACCAATAGAATCTTGGGTATCTGCTGGCTTCTTTTCATTCTGCTTTCTCTGTCCCTTTTAGTTCAAACTGGCAGTGTTTTTTTTNCTTTTACCAGAGTGACTGCACACTTGGTAAAGGAAATAATCAGAACTTTCAGACCCTGGTTTTGAACTGACACTCATTCCTGGAAAACCAAAATGTCACTCTGGCTCCCCTGTCAGAGTTGGGGCTTATGGAGACAGGCAGTCAATGGAGTTTTAGCCAGGCCCTCTTTCTGGGATGTGGACAATGGTTTGGCTGAATAATCAGGGACTTGGAATATGATTTGAAAATTGGCAATACTTTCTACTGTGATCCTGCCATTTTTCTAAAACACACCTTGAATTGTCATAGTCTGATTAATTTTCAGAATCTGCAAAAGCTGACTTCTGTTGTATTGATAGGAGATTTTGAGAGATCATTACCATGGTGTTTCTTCAGTTGCCTGGAATCTATTATTTCTAATATATGTTTAGTTCAGTTCAGTCATTCAGTTGTGTGTCTCTTTGCTACACCAATGGACTGCAACACACTAGGCCTCCCTGTCCACCACCAACTCTAGTCAGCAATGCCATCCAACCATCTCATAGTCTGTGATCCCTTTCTCCTCCTGCCTTCAACTCTCCCAGCATCAGGGTCTTTTTGAATGAGTCAGTTCTTCACATCAGGTAGCCAAAATATTGGAGTTTCAGCTTCAGCATCAGTCCTTTCAATGAATATTCAGGACTGATTTCCTTTAGGACTGACTGCTTCAATCTCCTTGCTGTCCAAGGGACTCTTAAGAGTCTTCAACACCACAGTTCAAAAGCATCAGTTCTTCGGGTCCAACTCTTACATCCATGCACTACTACTGGAGAAACCATAGCTTTGTTTGTCAGCAAACTAATGGACCTTTGTCAGCAAAGCAATGTCTCTGCTTTTTCATAAGCTGTCTAAGTTGGTCATAGCTTTTCTTCCAAGGAGCAAGTGTCTTTTAATTTCATGACTGCAGTCACCATTGACAGGAGTCTCAGAAAATAAAGTCTGTCACTGTTTCCATTGTTTCCCCATCTATTTGCCATGAAGTGATGGGACTGGATGCCATGATCTTCGTTTTCTGAATGTTGAGCTTTAGGCCAACTTTTTCACTCTCCTCTTTCACTTTCATCAAGAGGCTTTTTAGTTCCTCTTCACTTTCTGCTGTAAGGGTGGTGTCATCTGCATATCTGAGGTTATTGATATTTCTCCCGGCAATCTTGATTCCAGCTTGTGTTTCTTCCAGTCCAGTGTTTCTCATGATGTATTCTGCATATAAGTTAAATAAGCAAGGTGACAAAATACAGCCTTGACGTACTCCTTTTCCTATTTGGAACCAGTCTGTTGTTTCATGTCCAGTTTGAACTGCTGCTTCCTGACCTGCATACAGATTTCTCAAGAGGCAGGTCAGGTGGTCTGGTATTCCCATCTCTTTCAGAATTTTCCACAGTTTATTGTGATCTACACAGTCAAAGGCTTTGGCATAGTCAATAAAGCAGAAATAGATGTTTTTCTGGAACTCTCTTGCTGTATATTACCATATGTGAAATAGATCACAAGTCCAGGTTTGATGCATGAGACAGGGTGCTCAGGGCCAGAGCACTGGGATGACCTTGAGGGATGGGATGGAGAGGGAGGTGGGAGAGGGGTTCAGGATGGGGAACACATGGACATCCATTGCTGATTCATGTCAATGTATGGCAGAAACCACTGCTACTGCTACTGCTGCTAAGTCACTTCAGTTGTGTCGGACTCTGCAACCCCATAGACGGCAGCCCACCAGGCTCCCCCGTCCCTGGGATTCTCCAAGCAAGAACACTTGAGTGGATTGCCATTTCCTTCTCCAATGCATGAAAGTGAAAAGTGAAAGTGAAGTCACTCAGTCATATCCGACTCTTAGCGACCCCAGGGACTGCAGCCTATCAGACTCCTCTATCCATGGGATTTTCCAGTAGTGGAGTGGGGTGCTGTTGCCTTCGCCGGCAGAAACCACTACCATATTGTAAGGTAATTAGCCTCCAATTAAAATAAATAAATTTAAATAAATAAATAAGAGAGTGAGACAGAAGCCATAATTTTTTTTTTTCTTTTTTTTTGGTCATCTAATCTTGGAAGTGACATCCCTTTACTTTTGCAATTCATTATGATTCATTAGAAATGTCCTAATATCTGGCTTCCCTGATAGCTCAATTGGTCAAGAATCTGCCTGCAATGCAGGAGACCCTGGTTCAATTTTTGGGTCAGGAAGATTTGCTGTAGAAGGTATAGGCTGCCCACTCTAGTATTCTTGGATTTCTCTTATGGCTCAGCTGGTAAAGAATCTGCCTGCAATTCAGGAGACCTGCGTTAGATCCCTTGTTTGGGAAGATCCCCTGGAGAAGGGAAAGGCCACTCCAATATTCTGGCCTGGAGAATGCCATGGACTATACAGTTGCAAAGAGTTGGACACCACTGCGTGACTTCGACTTTCTTTCATTAGAAACTAGTCATAACTTTAGCCTACACTCAAGAGGAAGGAACTACCCATGGGCTTGAGTATCAGAAGGAAGCAGGGCTCTTTGGGAACATCTTAGAGTTCATATACTATAATCTGCTCTCTGGCCCTTAATGATTCACTCCCCTTCCATGTGCAAAATACACTCACACTCCCTCAGGGTCCTCAAAATTAATAAACTATTACAGTTTCACCCCAAAATTCAGAATCCTCTCATCTAAATCAGGTCCAGGTGCAACTTGGGTGTAGTTTCCTTTGTTCTCTTTTGTTCTAAAACTAAAGAGACAAGTTATCTTCTCTCCAACACACCCGACATATAGTTGTGGGACAAGCATAGCATAAATGTTGTACAAATTTCTATTTAAAATGGGGGGAGGGGAATGGCCAGTACAAAGGACTCATTGGTCAACCAAAATTTTGAAATCCAGCCAGGGAAATGTTTTATGTTGTTTGATCAGGCTTATATTCTTGACTTCATTTGTCTGGTTTTGTGCTCATCCTCTGAGTCAGCATTTGTGGCTACTAATAGTGGTTTTCTCAGCCTGCTGTATACCAATAGAATCTTGGGTATCTGCTGGCTTCTTTTCATTCTGCTTTCTCTGTCCCTTTTAGTTCAAACTGGCAGTGTTTTTTTTTGCTGATGTAGTTTTCTCATTAACTCTATGAGTCTTCTGTGAATTTCACTGGGATTCACTCCATTAAAGAAAAGCCACACCTACAAATATCTATGAGGTGAATCTTTCTCTACTTTGTGCTGAGTGAACTATGGGACAAAACCCTTAAGGTTTTGTTTTAATGATCTATGAGGTGTTAGTCACTCAGTTGTGTCTGACTCTTTGTGATCCCATGTATTGTAGCTTGCCAGGCTCCTCTGTCCATAGAATTCTCCAGGCAAGAATACTGGAGTGGGTTGCCATTCCCTTCTCCAGGGGATCTTCCTGACCCAGGGATCAAACCTGAGTCAGCCACATTGCAGGCAGATTCTTTACCATCTGAGCCACTGGGGAAGCCCCAATGATCTGTGAGGTACAACCTTAATCTCTTGAAAGGGCCTCTGTGACTGAATATAACTTTAATTATGTAAATAGTATCTTTGATATTTCTGAAGTATTCACAAGGGAGTTTATAGTCACACCTTTAAATCCAACTTTCAATGTTTTCCTGGAAGTGTCTTAGATCTGATCTTGGCTCAGAAGCCATTTCTTAATTTTAGCCTTGTTTGCCAATTGGAGAAGGAGAGGATTTTTAAAACACGTAAGTCTTGGCTCCTTTTCTTAGAGAGTCTTTCCCTCAATTTATCTCTCTCCTCCCACAATTTATTATAAATAGCATGAAGCAACCAGGTGGTACCTTTGACATTTTGCTCAGAAATAGCCTTATATAGATCACCCAGTTCACCAGGCACATTTTCTACTTTGCATACCACTGCCCTTAAATCACAAGAATAGACTTTAAGTTTCCAAGAACATCTTTCTTACTTCCTCTAGAACTCTTACTAGTATCTTCTTCAAATTCCAACATTTTACTGTGTGTTCAAGGCATTTTAAGCATTCATTAAAATGCTTTTCAAAGTTTGCTGCACATTTTTAATGCCATGCCCATATTTTAGTTATTTGTCATGGCAGTACAGACTATAGCCATAAAATTAAAAGACACTTGCTCCTTGGAAGGAAAGTTATGACAAACCTTGACAGTGTATTAAAAGGCAGAGGCATCACTTTGTCAAAAAAGTTCTGTGTAGTTGAAGCTATGGTTTTTCCAGTAGTTGTGTACTTATGTGAGAGTTGGACCTTAAAGAAGGCTGAGCACCAAAGAATTGATGCTTTTGAACTGTGGTGCTGGAGAAGACTCTTGAGAGTCCTTTGGATTGCAAGGAGATCAAACCAGTCAATCTTAAAGGAAATCAGTGCTGACTATTCACTGGAAGGACCGATGCTGAAAAAGACCCTGATGCTGAGGAGGATTGAAGGCAAAAGGAGAAGGGGTGACAGAGGATGAGATGGTTAGATAGCATCACTGACTCAATGGACATGAATTTGATCAAACTCTGGGAGACAGTGGAGGACAGAGGTGTCTGGTATGCTGCAGCCCATGGGGTCGTCAAGTGTAAGACATGACTCAGCAACAACAAAAACAACACGGCAGTACTAGACTTCTAAGTACAAAAATCTGTACTAAGGGACTTCCCTGACTGTCCAGTGGTTAAGACTCTGCACTTCCACTACAGGGAGGGTGGGTTTGGTCCCTGGCTGGGGAACTAAGATTTTGTATGTTCTGTGGCATGGATTTAAAAAAAAAATCTATACTCACTATCAAAAATCTATGTATCACTATCTATTGCTATATAGCAAATTACCCCAAAAGTTAACTGCTTAAAACACAAACTATTTTTATCCCATAGTCTCTGTGGAACAGAAATCCTGGCATGGTATAGCTGAGTGCCTCTAGCTCAAGGTCTCGCATAAGGCTCTAATCAAGTTGTGGATTAGTTTAATTCCCTATGGTAGATAGCTGCTGATGATAAGAATATTATTCTTACTTTTTCTGTCATTCATTTTTACTACTTTCTCTCTTATCAGCATTATACTCTTTCCTTTATCTCCTTTCCATTGTCTTTGGTGTTTTCTTGTCTTTCTTCAATAACCCCGTACTAAATTTCACTTGAATCTCTATTCTCCCTTGGGTATCTGATAATTTATTCTTTATGTCTGAGATAATTTTGTCTTTTTTTAAATCCTTTCTTGAATTAAGTCAACTCTCTTTTCATATCCCCCTGGATTTTGACTGTTTCCTTCCTTAGCTTTTCAATTCCTTATAATATAGTTTTTCATAGCCTCAAATATGTGTTTGATTATATTTAATTCTTACAGTTTTCTTCTGCTTTACTGTTATTTTTCCTATGGGAACTTTTTATCATATGTGTGAAATTCTCCTGATATGTGTGAAATTTTGTTTTTCTGATTTTTTAGAATATCTCTAGGTGAATTTGCTGATTTTTTGCTCATTTCTCTGTGGCTTTAGAATATTTTGTAAGATTCCTAGTTGACAGATATCCTTTCTCTCAAGATATGGAAGTCTAGGCACTGTAAGCAGATTTGTTTGTTTGTTTGGGTGGGGCTTGTGAAGGCTGTGTGTCCTCTAGTTTTGATCTTTTTCTGTCCTATAGGACCCTACATTTCCTGCATCCCCTTAGTTTCTTTTTTTTCCCCATATAATTGCCAAAAGAAGTTTCTCTCTTCTTTATTGAGTTATTCTCTTCCAGAAGCTAGGAGTTTTACATATTATTCCCTTAAAACATAAGTACTTTTATATCCCCATCTTCATAATCCACTTTCTGATCTCTCAGATGCTTTTTTAGAATATTCAGACTTAACATGGACTTAATCTTTCTGAGGCTGATTTGAGATCACTTTTACACCCTTCCCTAGCTTCACTCTCCTGTCTTCCCCAGTTTTTCTCCTTTTGCCTAATGGTTGGCGGGTGGGGAGTGAAGTTGACAGCATGGAGTAATTCCAATCCAGTTGCAATGGAATTTGATGATTTGTTATTTTTTACACAGTTACTTTGAGGCTTTGGAATATTATATCTTCAGGTTATGCTGGTGGCTTGGCTTTTGTGTAAGTGGACATTTCTCATTTTGTTATTTGGAATTGTTTTGGGAAATTATAGCAGAAGACTGGTTGCTTGGTGGCTGCCATTACGTTCAGCGACCTAGAAGTTCTATTAATTTTTTAAGGCTTCTGATTACTTTTTCACCATTTTTATTCTTTGTTAAACTGGAGACTTCAAGAGGGCGGGGACCATGTCTGTCTCGTTCTGTCCTATCTCCTCTGCCTAGTACATGTACAATTACTGTAGAGTCAAAAGAGCATTGATGCTTAGAATAATGTAATGAAAACTAGATTCACAAGGCTTGGGTTTAGATACTTAGACTATTTAGGCCTTAGATTCTTTATCTATAACCAGGGATCTCACCAGGTTGTGGAAAAAAATCAAGTATGAAAGTGCCTAAAATAGTTATTGCCCTGCCCATGCTTAGCTAATATTTACCTCACACACACACACACACACACACACACACACACACACACACACACACGCACACACTCTTCTGCATTGATAACCTATAGAATACCTTTTCTTATTTTCTGCAGTCCTAAGTATTTGCTAATTACACTAAATCTTTTTAGATGTGATTTTTTTCTAACTAATCTATCATTCTTTTCTTATAAATAGAAGTTTCACATACCCTATTCCTTAAGACCTGCTAAGTCACTTCAGTCGTGTCCGACTCTGTGTGACCCCATAGACGGCAGACCACCAGGCTCCCCCATCCTTGGGATTCTCCAGGCAAGAATACTGGAGTGGGTTGCCATTTCCTTCTCCAATGCATGAAAGAGAAAAGTGAAAGTGAAGTCGCTCAGTCTGTCTGACTGTTAGCGACCCCATGGACTGCAGCCCACCAGGCTCCTCCGTCCATTGGATTTTCCAGGCAAGAGTACTGGGGTGGGGTGCCATTGCCTTCCTTAAGACCTAGTTTTAGAAAACTCCTCTTGAGTCTTCTTACCTTTATAAAAAATATAGAACACAAATTAAAATGTTAGTGCATATTTTATTTTTTATCTAGGTAGGCAAACTATGTTCTTAGTTTATGTTAACAGCAAAAAACCTAGTATACTGAAATCCAACTTTTATCTTAAAACTTAGAAATTATAATACTCCTATTAGTAATAATAATAACATATATTTGAGAGCTTACTATATGTCTGCCACCATTTTAAATATTTAAAACTTATCAACTCATTTAATCTTGCTATCCTCATGACATAAAGAAGTAAAGTAAGTTAAGTAACTTGCTGGAGCTGGTGTGTACTAAGTCACTTCAGTTGTGTCTTTGCGACCCCATGGACTGTAGCCCACCAGGCTCCTCTGTCCATGGGATTCTCCAGGCAAGAATAATGGAGTGAGTTTCCATGCCTCCTTCCAGGGGATCTTCCTGACCCAGGAATTGAACCCATGTCTCTTGTGTCTCCAGCATTGGCAGTCAGGTTCTTTACCACTAGCACCACCTGAGAAGCCCCTGGGAAGCTTCTGGAAGTCACCAGCTAGTTATAACCAGCGTTTGAACCCAATGAAAAAAATATGAGTTAATTATGCAAATGGTAAAATACCACTGATGTGAAGGGCTGACTCATTGGAAAAGACCTTGATACTGGGAAAGATAAAAAGCAGGATGAGAAAAGGATGACAGAGGGTGAGATGGTTGGATGTCATCACTGACTCAATGGACATGAGTTTGAGCAAGCTCCAGGAGATGGTGAAGGACAGGAAAGCCTGGCGTGCCACAGCCCATGGGGTCACAAAGAGTCAAACATGGCTGAGTGACTGAACAACAAAATACTATTTATTCAGGTGGACTGTTTTAACTCCTACTCAAGCTAAAAATTTCTAAGAAAAAATAAATTTCCAGCAGATAAGATCACTTTGTGATACTCTCAGGAGAGGTTTGCAATCTTCAATTCCCAGGGCAAAGTAGGGTTCTAAACTGCAAAGGAAGAGTTGATGCTCAAAGACAAAAGACTGGAAGAGAGTGAAGGGTAGACCTGGGTACAGGCCGAGGGAACTCCAACCATAGATGATATTTTTATATCCTCCAGGAAGAACTCAGCCTTTGTCCATGATGTCTGAAATGCAATGCTTCAAAGCAGTCAGTTAAGCTGCTCTTATTTTTCACAGCAGTTCTCTTTAGGATTCTTTGACTTGGAAAACAAATGAAGCAAAATGAAGTTAATGACTCTTTCAAGTCCTTCTATCAAAGGCTCCCAAATTATAGCCATTGCATCAGTGAAAAATGCCCTGGTAGGAAAATCAATCTCCAGTACTCTTGCCTGGAAAATCCCATGCACAGAGAAGCCTGGTAGGCTGCAGTCCATGGGGTCACTAGGAGTCGGACACGACTGAGCGACTTCACTTTCACTTTTAACTTTCATACACTGGAGAAGGAAATGGCAATCCACTCCAGTGTTCTTGCCTGGAGAATCCCAGGGACAGGGGAGCCTGGTGGGCTGCCTTCTATGGGGTCGCACAGAGTCAGACACGACTGAAGCGACTTAGCAGCAGTAGCAGCAGCAGGAAAATCAGTTGCTGTGGGACATAGTGATGTGGGGAAGGGAGGAAGCAGCAGGATATGTTCAGGCTGAAGTGAAGTGAAAATGTTAGCTGCTCAGTCATGTCAGACTCTGCAGCCCTGTGGACTATAGCCTACCAGGCTCCTCTGTCGATGGAATTCTCCAGACAAGAATACTGGAGTGGATAGTCATTCCCTTCTCCAGGGGATCTTTCTGACCCAGGGATCAAACCCAGGTCTCCTGCATTGCAGGCAGGTTCTTTACCATATGAGCCATCAGGGAAGCCCCTGAAGGAGATCCCAAAGATGGCACAGAGTTGCTGACCTCAGCCATAGAAAATGAAAGGACGGGCATCAAGAGTGGACAGAACAATTTAAAGTCTATCCTCCATCCCACACTTCCCTCCTTAGAGGCCAGATGTGACCAAAGCATGCACAGGAGCAACCACAATATCCATATTAAGAAATCAGCGCTCCTTCTTTATTACTAGATCTGGACATCCATCAGGATCACAAGCATACCTGCTTTTTGCATTTCTGGGTACAATTAACAATTAAATCCTTAGCTTTCCTTTGTTCTTACCCAAAAAGTTCACCATATGATTTTCTCAAAAACCATCATTTAGGTCCAAATTCCCAAACTGAGCTAGGAACATAGTTACTAAGGGAAAAAAAAAAAAAAAGCACCAGGAAGATTAGATTACTTAAAAATACACACAAGAAGCATGAAATCTTCTATTCCCTGGAAAAAAGAGTAGGATCTGTACTGCCTTTGTCAGGTAAATATCAATCAAGAAGTGTAAAATTTATCCTTTGACCTCAGCTAAAGATGCTGTCCTTACCATGAAATTTGTTGGCTATACTAGCATTATCTCAGCCCTTGAAAAATTATAAAGACATGTTGGGAAGTTAATCTGGATAGCATCACAATCTTAAAAATGAACAGACTATTTCAAACAAGGATTTTTATGCATTGGAACAAAAACTTGAAAAATAAATATCTTTTCCTAGGTATGGCAAACATATTTCAGAGGTAACTGGGAAGCACAGGGAGGGAAGGAGTTTGTAGAAATTATTTCAGGAGAGGCAAAGGGATAGGTAGACATGCCCATCTTTTTATATGTCTTAGAGTGGTGACAGGAAATACGTTGTTTGTTTTTCCTTTTCTTATTCCCATCCCATAGTATTAATTGAATTCTGAGTTTTTAGAATCAACATGCTTCATTTGCTACAGACCATTCACATTTCTTCACTTTCTAAGCATACTTGTAACTGCCTGTAAAATCCAGACCTTCATGATGGCTACCACAAGCCAGTTAAAGCCCCATTCCTCCTCCTACTGTGTCATTAAGACACGATAATTTGGTAAAGCTTCAGTGGTTCCCAGTGGTCATCATATTTATGAAGGTCCTGCTAGCTCAGCTTGCCCTCTAGGCGCCCTGAATCTGGGGAAGATAAGAAAGGAGAAAAAGTTTAAGAGTTCATAAGAGACATCTTTAATCTGGTAAACAAGATTACTTGGATTGGGGAGGTTGAAATACTCAGAAAATGAACAAAAATGATATTGGAAAATAGCAGTCATTTCACAGTTTCCATATAGTGGTCACATTTGGGATGCGTCTTTTTCAGGAGTCCTGGGGCAGCTAGATATTTGACTTACTACTTCTGTCTTTTGTCCTGATTTTTAGCCTGCGGTAGAGACATAAGATCCCTTTCTAGCCAATATCTCTGAGTGGAAAACTTCGATTCCCCTGGTGGAAAAGAAGCATTCACTGAGGGAAAGATATTGTAGAAAAGAAGTGATGAGAAACTCAGTCCACACCAAGTTCAACGAAGGTCACTTCAGGATGATGACATGAGGGAAATGAAGCTGGGTACTTGGGAACTAAATTAATAAATGAATCCGCAAAGCATGCAGGCTGAACATGACATAAATGCATATCCTTCCTCTAACCAAATTATAGTTTATCACCTCTCTCAGAGGAATGCTTCTTTGAGTGCTGACTCCAAGGAAGTCTGCTTCCTGGTGGGTTGTCCCTGACAGGTATAAATGTTACCCTTTTCCATCTATTGTCCACTGATGACAAAAGGAAACGAAATAAGCATGATTTCCAGGCTTTTGGAGTTAAGATCCCTTCAGTGGCCTGAGAATGACTTGCTTGTTTGGAAGGATGCCAACTATGTGTTGGATCTGGGCAACGATCCTGCACTTGTATAAATTCTGGAGTTAATGGTGAAATAATAGAGTCACAATTTGTGCAAAGCATATTTTTCTGTCCTGAAGAATGAAGTCCCTACAGATAAGAAGTGAATGCATCAGTGTTTGCCACTATTGTAAATTCTCCTAAAGCATCCTCCTAAATCCACAAAATCTCCTGAAGCATTTCAACTTTGTGGAAGTTTCTATTATCCTTAAATGTGGTGTTTTCATGGCTTATTTACTTAAAGCCTCATTGTACGTTTGTGAAGAAATTTCCTGGCATGGTGTTTCAGTGATAGCATTAGCTTCTCTGTATGAATAAATGCTCCCAAGATGGCTTCATGGCAGCCACATACTAATATTCCCACTGTCCATTGATCTGAATGGCAAAACTGATATATTTTTTTTTTTACAGCATTTCTATTCTAACCATTCCACAGAAGTCTGCCAGGTCAACAATTAACTGGTATTGGACAATAACTGATTTGGTCTCATTTGCTCACTGTTTGCTTGTGGCATTGTTGGTTTTTGTGGCTTGCACTGGTCTGATCTTTAGTCTCGATTCCGTTATGTCCCAAGAAGAGTACCTGGTACAGAGTAGATACTCAATTAAAATTTTCCTGATGAAATTAATGAATGTATTAATCATATATATATGTACATATATTGGAGAAGGAAATAGCAACCCACTCCAGTATTCTTGCCTGGAGAACCCCATAAACAGTGTGGAAAGACAAAAAGATATGACACTAAAAGAAGAGCCCCTCAGGTCAGAAGGTGTCCAATATGCTCCTGGGGAAAAGCAGAGGGCAATGACTAATAACTGCAGAAAGAGTAAAGTGGCTGGGCTAAAGTGTAAATGATGCTCAGCTGTGAATGTGTCTGGTGGTGAAAGTAAATTTTGATGCTGTAAAGAATCGTATTACATAAGAACCGGAATGTTAAGTTCATGCATCAAGGTAAATTGGACATAGTCATGTAAAAGATGGCAAGAGTGAACATCAATATCTTAAGAATCAATGAAATAAAACAAACAAGAATGGGTGAATTTAATTCAGATGACCATTATATTTACTGCTGTGGACAATAATACCTTAGAGGAAATGGAGTAGCCCTCATATTCAACAAAAGTGTCTGAAATGCAGTACTTGCATGCAGTCTCAAAAATGATAGAATGATCTTGGTTCATTTCAAAGGCAAACCGTTCAACATCACAGTAATCCAACTCTGTGCCCCAACTACTGATGCCAAAGAAGCTGAAGTTGACTGATTCTAGGAAGACCTACAACACCTTCTAGAACTAACACCAAAAAAAGGTGTACTTTTCATCATAGGGTATTGGAAGGCAAAAGTTGTAAATCAAGAGATATCTGGAATAACAGGCAAATTTGACCTTGGAGAACAAAATGAAGCAGGGCTAAAGTTAACAGAGTTTTTTCAAGGGAACACACAGGTCATAGCAAACACCCTTTTCCAACGATCCAAGTGACAACTCTACACATGGACATCATGAGATGGTCAATACCAAAATTAGATTGATTGTGTTATTTGCAGCTGAAGATGGAGAAGCTCTATACAGTCAGGAAAAACAAGACCTGGACCTGACTGTGGCTCAGATCATGAACTCCTTATTGAAAAATCCAGGCCTCAGTTGAAAAAGTAGGAAAAACCATTATGCCATTCAGTTCAGTTCAGTCACTCAGTCATGTCCGACTCTTTGCGACCCCATGAACCACAGCACACCAGGCCTCTCTGTCCATTACCAATTCCCAGAGTTTACCCAAACTCGTGTTCATAGAGTCAGTGATGTCATCTAACCATCTCATCCTCTGTTGTCCCCTTCTCCTGCCTTCAATCTTTCCCAACATCAGGGTCTTTTCAAATGAGTCAGTTCTTCACATCAAGTGGCCAAAATACTAGAGTTTCAGCTTTAACATCAGTTGTTCCAATGAATACCCAGGACCAATTTCCCTTAGAATGGACTGGTTGGATCTCCTTGCAGTCCCAGGGATTCTCAAGAGTCTTCTCCAAAACCACAGTTCAAAAGCATCAATTATTCTGTGCTCAACCCTCTTTATAGTCCAACTCTCACATCCATACATGACCACTGGAAAAACTATAGCCTTGACTAGATGGACCTTTGTTGACATTCAGGTATTACCTAAATCAAATCCCTTATGATTATACAGTGGAGGTGACCAATAGATTCAAGGGTTTAGATCTGGTAGACAGAGTGCCTAAAGAACTATGGATGGAAGTTTGTAACATTGTACAAAAGGCAGTGACCAAAACCATTCCAAAGAAAAGGAAATGCAAGAAAGAAAAGTAGTTCTCTGAGGAGGCTTTATAAATAGTTGAGAAAAGAAGACATGTGAAAGGCAAGGGAGAATAGGAAAGATATACCCAACTGAACACAAAGTTCCAGGATAGGACTAGAGATCTCTTCAAGAAGATTGGAGATATCAAGGGAACATTTCATGAAAG
Source organism: Oreotragus oreotragus (assembly GCA_006410675.1). Taxonomy (NCBI): domain Eukaryota; kingdom Metazoa; phylum Chordata; class Mammalia; order Artiodactyla; family Bovidae; genus Oreotragus; species Oreotragus oreotragus. Next base: position 49,050 of record SJYX01002385.1, on the reverse strand, counting down.
GATGGGCATAATAAAGGACAGAAATGGTAAGGACTTAACAGAAGCAGGAGAGATTAAGAAGAGGTGGCAAGAACACACAGAAAAACTGTACAAAAAAGGTCTTAATGACCCAGATAACTACGATGGTGTAATCACTCACCTAGACAGACATCCTGGAGTATGAAGTCAAGTGGGCCTTAGAAAGCATTGCTACAAACAAAACTAGTAGAGGTGAGGGAATTCCAACTGAGTTATTTAAAATCCTATAAGATGATGTTGTTAAAGTGTTGCACTCAATATGTCTGCAAATTTGAAGAACTCAGCAATGGCCACAGGACTAGAAAATGTCAGTTTTCATTCCAATCCCAAAGAAGGACAATGACAAATAATGTTCAGACTGCCATACAGTGGCACTTGTTTCACATACTAGCAGGGCTTCCCTGGTGACTCAGTGGTAAAGAATCCACCTGCCAATGCAGGAAATGCATGTTTGATCCCTGGGTTGCAAAGATTCCTTGGAGAAGAAAATTGCAATCCACTCCAGTATTCTTGCTTGGGAAATCCTATAAACAAAGGAGCCTGATGGACTACAGTCCATGAGGTCGCAGAGTCAGACATGACTAAATGACTAAACAGCAGCAACAACACATTAGCAAAGTTATGCTCAAAATTGTTCAAGTTAGGCTTCAGCAGTACATAAACTGAGCAGTTCCAGATGTATAAGCTGGGTTTAGAAAAGGCAGAGGAACCAGAGATCAAATTGACAACATCTGTTGGATCATCAAAAAAACAAGAGAACTTAAAAAAAATTCTACTTCTACTTCATGTACTATGCTAAAGTCTTTGACTATGTGTATCATAGCAAACTGTGGAAAATTCTTAAAGAGAAGGGAGTTCCAGAACATCTTACCTGTCTGCTGAGAAACCTGTATGTGAGTCAAGAAGTAACAGTTACAACCAGACACAGAACAATGGACTGGTTCAAAATTGGGAAAGGAGTATATGAAGGCTGTATATTGTCACCCTGCTTATTTAACTTATATGCAGAGTGCATAGTATGAAATGCTGGGCTGGATGAATCACAAGCTGAAATCAAGATTTCCGGGAGAAATATCAACAGCTTCAAATTTGCAGATGATACCACCCTAATGGCAGAAAGTGAAGAGGAACTAAAGAGACTCTTGGTAAGGGTGAAAGAGGAGAGAAAAAAAAAAAAACTGTCTCAAAATGCAGCATTCAAAAAACTAAGATCATGGCATCTGGTCCCATCACTTCATGCAAACAGAAGGGGGAAAAATGGAAACAGTGATAGATTTTCTTTTCTTGGGCTCCAAAATCACTGCACACCATGACTGCAGCCATGAAATTAAAAGTCGCTTGCTCCTTGGAAGGAAAGTATGGCAAACCTAGACAGTGTATTAAAAAGCAGAGACATCACTTTGCTGAGAAAGATTCATATAGTCAATGTTATGGTTTTTCCAGTAGTCATGTGTGGATGTGAGAGCTGGGCTATAAAGAAGTCTGAGTGCTGAAGAATTGATGCTGTCAAACTGTGGTGCTGGAGGAGACTCTCGAGAGCCTCTTGGACTGAAAGGAGATGAAACAAATCAATCCTAAAGGAATATTCACTGGAAGGATGGATGCTGATGTAAGGTCTAATACTTTGGCCACCTGATGCAAAGAGATGATTCTCTGGAAAAGACCTTGATGCTGGGAAATATTGAGGGCAACGGGAGAAGGGGGTGACATAGGATGAGATTGTTGGATGGCATCACCAGCTCAGTGGACATGAGTTTGAGCAAACTCAGGGAGATAGTGAAGGGCAGGGAAGCCTGGTGTGCTGTAGTCCATAGGGTTACAAAGAGCTGGACATGACTGAGTGACTGAACAAGGTATTGAGAAAAGAGATATACAGCCTGGGGGAAGATCTGAATTAGTGTCAAGACCATAAAAAGCAAGGAGATGGAAAAACAAACTATATACATATATGTGTGTGTATGTGTATATATAGGTGACGCTAGTGGCAAAGAACCTGCCTGCTAATGCAGGCGACTAAGAGACATGAGTTTGATCCCTGAGTCAGGAGGCTCCCCTGGAGGAGGGCATGGCAACCCACTCCAGTATTCTTGCCTGGAAAATCCCATGGACAGAGAAGCCTGGCAGGCCACAGTCTGAAGGGTCTCAGAGAGTTGGACATGACTGAGCGACTTAGCATTCAAGTACATATATATATATATATATATATATGTATGTATATACACACACACAACTTTCCTTATTGCTTGGATTTTAGGCTTGTGTTGATTACACATAGGGGGAGGACAAGGTCAACAGTTGTTCTAGTGGGTACCTCTGGGAAACTCATTAGCAAGGAAGACCTAGTAGTAAGTCTTGTTCCAACTTTACCAAGACATAGATGACTGTGGCTGATTTAGCTGCCTGGCATGCAGATGAAGCTTTAGAAACTAAACCTGACACTAACTGTGTGAGCTTAGAGCTGAGATTTGACCCTTGACATCCCCTCAGGGGCAGTAACTCTTGCATTATTCCTATAGGTAAGTAGACCATTAACGAGTCATATTTGTAGGACACTTGGTTGTAATTGTGCTCCTTTACAGACAGGTTGTTTCTCTAGAAGTATTACATGTGCATAATCCTCTTTATGAATTACAATTACTGGCTTTCATGCTCTAACAGTTTTATCTGCTTTGGTCCAATTAAATTTGGCAGGATAAATATTTGAGAAGGAGAGGTGTACCATTTTATAGGTAAATCTGTGAGCATTACTTCTTACTGAGGTTCATTGTATACAAACTGCTTTTCATGTTAACAGCACTCAAAGGGCTTCCCTGAAACTTCATCAAATGGGTTAAACGGCACTCCTTGTATTAAGCCTTCCAGTGTGTATTTTAGAAGTTTACTACTTCATTGTTTCTAAATAATGCATTTAACAGAAGGAGGTAACCATGTTGACTTCCTCTAAGAGTATCACATATTTAGATACAGGCAACCAAACAGCTCCATATTCAGAAGCCTATACTTAGATCCCAGCTGTTTGTTTTGATTTCTAATTCATGGTTACTCACTGAATGGATTTTTGCAACAGGAGATGAAAGAGGATTTTGTTTGCTTATATATTATCTGTATGTAAGGGTTTCCCTTACTTTGCATTGAGGAAGTTAAATTCCTTTTAATGATGATGAGATTTTATTTTACTAAACTCAGCCGATTTTGCCCTTTCTTCTGCACATAAAATGAGCATTCTTTCTTACATAGTATAAAAGCCAGATATTATATTTTAATACCACCATGAAATGGGAGCATAGTTTTGAAACCATGCCATGTGTCTGCACATTCTTCAACTAGGCTCTTGTCTACTGGAGCAGCGGAGTTCCAGTGTTTCAAGGGAAGAGTAGATATACCCACCATGAGAACTCTGCCATATCTCAGCATCAAGAGTCAAATTAAATTTTTATTTGCATTCCTAGGAGCACAATATGCTTGAAAATCATGCTTTGGGGAGAGGGGAAAAATTGAACAAATTCTTGTAACATATCAAAGATCAAGCATGGAAAGTTCTTGGTAGATATTTCTAGTCTTCACCAATACTCTACTGAACTCCTTGAAGTTGGTGAGGCCATACATCTGCTATTGGCTAATGGACCATGCATAGAAGTAATGAGTGTCACTTCTGGACTAACAGCAAAATACCAGTTCAACTTTTCCTTTCAATGGTGAGCTTTGAGTGGTGAATTAAAATGGCCGAGCTGCAACACTGAAGCAGAATGAATTGCTGTGTAATCTCATGGAAGACAGTTGCAGTGGAGGGTCACTTGATTCACAATAGGCTTTGTGTGTTCAAGAAATAAAATTCATGTCTTAATCCACTGAAACTCAGGGGTTGCTTATTACTGTATCATAACTCCATTCTATTTTGCCTAGAACAGACTGAAATCATTGTATTTTCTTCCATGAGGTAGAGAAAGTATCTCTTCTGTTGTGTGAAGGCCAAGATATGGGTTTGATTTTTCCAGAACAGGAAAAAGGAAAGGCACTGAGCCCACCTCTTCTGAATGGAAGGATTATAAAACAAAGAAGGGAGACATGTATATGTAATGTATGGCTGAGTTGCTCTGCTGTGCACCTGCAAATATCATGACATTGTTAATTGATTATACTCAAATATAAAATAAGAAAGAAGGGAGACAAAAGGAGAGGAAGAAAGGCAAGCATGGATGAGGGCTTTTATTTTCTCATTTCTCAGTGTTGGTGTGTAAGAGTAGGAGTGTAAATATTTGGATTCTTCCAAAGCCTTCTTTGTCAATTTCATTTCCCATTCCTTATCAAGTATGTTTAATTTTATCATTCAATAACTTAAATTTTTGCCTTCCTGCCCCTGGAGTTTTTATTGTTGCCCTTAAGTAATCCCACTTAATTGTCCTTCTAGTCTTGAAGATTACCAACATTCATTTAAGGCTCATGATCCAGTGAAATAGAAGCATTAGCTTCCAAAACTGGCTTCAAAGAACGATTTACTTGGATAAAGTATAGTCAGTATATGTCCAAACTCCCGATTACTGAAATCAGTCAGTCTAGTTTCTCTGCACACTTTAGTCTCTCTGACCAAGATAATAATTTCCATTTTTATTTCTCTGAATACATTTATAAAATTTTCTACTAACCACCACATTCCATTGCATTCTTAATATTGTCAATGTTTCTTGGATCAGATTTGCTCCTTTATTATTATAATGGTCTCCCAGAATGTCATACAAGTGCTATTTTTCTAAATAGCATTTCACTTGGCCTTCACTGTTTTGTTAATGTAAAAGTACATACTTGCAGGTTGCTCACTGTTGGTATCTAAACTAAGTTCTGATTAATCTTGTTAATATCGTATGCATCTTACAAAAGCCAAAACTTTGCTTCCTCCAACTATATGTCCAGTTTTCTACCCAGTTGTCATATGTCTTTTTTTACTTGCCACCAACCTAGCTTGTAATCAGTTTGGTGGTAATTATCCTGAATTGCTACAACAAACCTTTTGATCTCTTTTAATAATGTTTTACTTCAACTATAAATTGCACATGACTTTAATATAATTTTGGATAAATCAGTGTAGATAAATATTGTTATCAGTATATAAAGTCAGGAGGCTTAAGAATTTGCTTCTTTCTGGTTTCATTCTCAGAAGGTAGTTTATTTCTAATATTTAATAAATGAGATCAAATATCTGTAGCTGTAAACTGAGATAAGGTGATGTGGATTTTGCTGAGACTTGGAAAATGTTGAGGTCCAAGTGATGAGAATATCTCTTCAGGGAGACAAGACTGGATGTTCTTTGTCACGTAGAAAGTTGAATTCTAGCCAATTGCATTGTCTTCAATATGAATAGATGGAGGAAGATGGACCTGGAAAAGAGGAGTAAGAAACTATGTCCAAAGAGGGAGACACACTGGACCTGAGAACCACACTTCTACTACATCAACAAATAAATAGTTTGGTGCACGATGCTTGCTTGTCTGACTCCAAGAGATTTATCCATGGCCAGAACTATCCATCTCTTTTGATTCTAAGTTCCTGCTGACCACACAACTTATCAATTACTATTTTGATTTCCCAGAGACCTTGATACAAGGTAGGAGATGCACTGGACCGTGGAGATGAGTGTTTGCATTATAGGTAAAATGACCATATGTCCTGCTTTGTCCTAAATGATCAGTTTGTACCTCTTGTCCTGGCTTAATTGTTGACAGTTCCCTCCTCCCGCCCCTCTTTTTTTAATCTTAAAAATGTTGCAGTGTGGACAATAAATAATGTGATCATTCTAGTTCAAGGGCATTTCTTTAGCAATGGATTTATTTGGGTGTAATTTGTATACCGGTCTCTTCTAAGTTTGGTTACATGTAGCCTGTCTCTGAGATCCTGATCAGCACAGAGTAGATTGAGAAATTAATCTGGTAGATCTGCAAATATGAGGAACAGACTTCAAACTTTGGGATTCCATCAAGATGGTGCCACTGCATGAAATCCTGAATGATTTCTTCTTCAGTCAATTAAATTCAGTCACTCAGTCATGTCCAACTCTTCGCAAACCCATGGACTGCAGCATGCCAGGCTTTCCTGTCCATCACCAACTTCCTGAGCTTACTCAAACTCATGTCCATTGAGTTGGTGATGCCATCCATTTCATCCTCTGTCATCCCTTTCTCTTCCAGACTTTAATCTTTCCCAGCATCAGGGTCTTTTCAAATGTGTCAGTTCTTCACATCAAGTGGCCAAAGTATTCAAGTTTCAGCTTCAACATCAGTCCTTCCAGTGAATATTCAGGACTGATTTCCTTTAGGATGGACTAGTTGGATCTCCTTGCAGTCCAAGGGACTCTCAAGAGTCTTCTCCAACACCACAGTTCAAAAGCATCAATCCTTTGGCCCTCAGCTTTCTTTATAGTCCAACTCTGACATCCATACATGACTACTGGAAAAACCATAGCTTTGACTAGACGGACCTTTGTCGGCCAAGTAATGGCTGTGCCCTGACCAGCCTGTGGTATATCTGCTACTATCAATGGTTATGATATTCTTTACCTTGTGGATACAAATGATTAATTAATATTTCTGGTTATGAGTGTGTAAATATTTTCTTGAGGGACTTGTCACAGTCATGACACAGAATAAAATAAGACTGGTATAAACCTACAACTTNCTGTGCCCTGACCAGCCTGTGGTATATCTGCTACTATCAATGGTTATGATATTCTTTACCTTGTGGATACAAATGATTAATTAATATTTCTGGTTATGAGTGTGTAAATATTTTCTTGAGGGACTTGTCACAGTCATGACACAGAATAAAATAAGACTGGTATAAACCTACAACTTGAGTTATGTAATATTTAAACTATCAATAGAAATTCAATATTGTAAAAGGCATTTTAAAAATTCTGTTTGTGGGCTTCCCTAGTGGTCCAGTGGTTAAGAATATGCCTTGCGATGCAACAGACACTGGTTTGATCCCTGGTATGGGACGATTCCACATGCTTTGGGGCAACTAAGCCCATGTGTCACAGCTACTGAGCCTGTGCCACGGAGCCCATGCTCTGCAACAAGAGAAGCCACAGCAATGAGAAGCCCATGCCCAGCAACTAGAGAGTGGCCCCTGCTCACTGCAACTAGAGAAAGCCCACGAGCAGGAACAAAGATCCAGCACAGCCCAAATAAATAAATATATTTAAAACAATCTGTTTGTGACTGTCTATTCTAGAGGGTTGGGCTTCTTAGGTGGTGAAGTGGTAAAGAATCTGCCTGTCAATACAGGAGACTCAAGAGATGTGGGTTTGATCCCTGGGTCAGGAAGATCCCTTGGTGTGGGAAGTGGCAGCCCACTCTAGTATTTTCCCTGGGAAATCCCATGGACAGAAAAGCCTGGAGGGCTACAGTCTATGGAGTCTCAAAGAGTTGGACATGACTGAGTGCATGCACACACACGCGCACACACACACATACACATTCTGTTATAGAGGGATAGGGTAGGGAAACAGTGAAGGTATATTACTATTAAGAATTATCATCTTGGATGTTTTCCAGTTCATAAAAAGAGTAACCAATATCTGCTTATACGTGAGATATTCTTTTCATTCTTAGCACATTTGGGTCTTGTATGTCTGGTTTACCCAGAATTATTGAGACTCTATTTAAAGTAAATCCATTAAATACAAAGGAGTTTCCTCCACAGTATTCTCATATGCAAACTGATCTTTCCTTAATTACAGTGTGATGATTCTTCTTAACTACTGGAAACATGATCATGACTGTGATCCTGACCAATGATTTTAAATAATGGGAGAATGGGAAATGGCTTGTTTATCTCAACTGGTCAGCCATTTATGCAGAGATGAAGTAAGTCTTCATTTCCTTTTCACTCCTCAAGTGAACCTGCTGACTCTGTTCTATTGGATAGAAACAAATTGCACTTCTAACCCCAAGTCTACTGTTTTACAGATGCATGGCATTAATCATGAGGAAGTAGGCAATGAATGACAATACAAACTTAGAATGGTCTCCTGTAGATGTGACAATTACATCTACTTCATATGATTAGATTGCTTTAAGTAGTTGACTGCATTATTTCTGTTTCTCTTTGTTCTTTCCCTTTTTATCTTTTCCTTTTTATGAGACCAAAAACATCATTTCTAAAAATCTGGAAAATTGACTTTAAATAATGTAAGCATATTCAGTAACTCCAATCAATACTGATGGTTCCTGCTAGTGCTAGAGATTCTATTTATTTTGAAGTTCAACTCTCATATTAATCTTTACAGTTATTTTCATCTGAAAAAGCAATTGATTTTTATTTTTTAGCAAAAATCAACTTTAAAACTAGCTTTCTGTGTGTGAAATAGTTTTTATTTCTTATTTAAAAAGTAATATATTCCTATGGTAAAATAGTAGAACAGTTTAAAAAAATCTATGTTTTAAAAAGTGAAATTATTTATACAAAAACTATATGGAGATACAGTTGTATAGAGATTTAGTTGTTATATATCTATATATATAATTATATCTATATCTATATAGAGAGTACTGGTAAATCTCTATGTCCAAAAATGTCAAGGAAATTTAAAACTGCTAAATTTAATTTTAAATAGTTGGGTAAAAACCTAATTTTCAACAATCAATACTTTTTATCTATGTTTTTGCAATAACCATTTTAATATGGAAATTATCTAGTAATACATTTATACTAGGCTTCCCTTGTGGCTAAGAAAGTAAAGAGTTTGCCTGTAATGCAGGAGACCTGGATTTGATCTCTGGGTAGGAAAAATCTCCTGGAGAGGGAATGACAACCTGCTTCAGTATTCTTGCCTGGAGAATTCCATGGACAGAGGAGAGCCATGGGGTTGCAAGAGTCAGACACGACTGAACAATTAACGCTTTCACATTTAACTAGAAAGGTCTAAATACTACATGAAGATTATATATATACTTTAAAACTTAAAGAAATTTTATATATAAGACTGTATTGAAGAATGTAAAGCAACACTTAGAGAAGGAAGACACACTACTTCATATTATTGGGGCTGCCCAGGTGGTACAGTGGTAAAGAATCCACCTGCCAAAGCAGGAGACATGAGACACAGGTCAGATCACTGGGTCAGGAAGATCTTCTGGAGGAAAACATGGCAACCCATTCCAGTATTCTTGTCTGGAGAATCTCATGAACAGAGAAGCCTGGTGACCTTACATACATAGGGTCACAAAATGCAGGACATGATTGAAGCAACTGAACATGCATGCAGTCTCTTCATTACTGATGGCCATTATTGAAATTTTAATAAGCATTCCTTTTATGTGAACTGGATAAGAAATTGTTTTACAACATATATAAAAGAGTAACAGTCAAAATGTTGGTCAAGTAAATTATGAAAAATAAAAATAGTGGGTAAGGAACTCACCTTACCAGATAGTCATAAATCTACTATACTCAAAGTAGTATTGAAATGACACATGAATAAACAAACATATCAGTGAAATAGAATAAAAAGTCCAGAAGTAGATCTAAATAAATGCAAAGATTTACATATGATAAAGGTTTTATTCCAACTAAATAAAGTATGGAAGATCTATTTTACTGGAGGTACTTGCATAACTGATTTTCCATCTGGAATTAAAAGGCTAGAGCTTTACCTATAAAGATTAATGTCAGATGAATTCACAATTTAAATAAAAAATAAAAATATCTTTAAATGGAGGACATTTGCATAATTTCATAGCGGGATAGAATTATCACCTTAAAGAAGACAGGAATTTAGAAGTTATATTGGAAAACACCAACACTATTTAAGATCACTGGGATTCCCAGGTGGCACCAGTGGTAAAGAATCCTTCTGCCAATGCAGGACACATAAGAGATGTGGGTTCATCCCCTGGGTTGGGAAGATCCCTTGGAGGAGGGCATGGCAACCCACTCCAGAATTCTTGCCTGGAGAATCCCATGGACAGAGGAGCCTGGTGGGCTATAGTCCATAGGGTTGCGCAGAGTCAGACACAACTGAAGCAACTTAACATGCACATTCATTTAAAACCACTATAAGACAAAAATCAAAAAGAAAAGTATGGCNGAGGGCATGGCAACCCACTCCAGAATTCTTGCCTGGAGAATCCCATGGACAGAGGAGCCTGGTGGGCTATAGTCCATAGGGTTGCGCAGAGTCAGACACAACTGAAGCAACTTAACATGCACATTCATTTAAAACCACTATAAGACAAAAATCAAAAAGAAAAGTATGGCAAAAGGCACTATAAATGCAACCTAGAAAATGCAAATTAAATGAAAATTAAATATAATTTTACTCATCAGAATGCCAAGACAACAATGATTTATGACTTTAAATCTAGGAAAGGGACTTATAGATCTGAATTGCTACAACAGTTTTGGAAACAAATTTATCAATATCTATTTAATTTTTAAAAAAATATGCATGTCTTTGACTTAGCAATATCAAAGTTTTAGAATTTATTCTCTGGAAGTAAACACAAAAGTGTGCTTTACATGCATATAGACATGTATATGCACACAAATAATGACATATACACACTTGTGCATATGTGTATGTATGTATACACGTGTGTGAGTTCCTGCAGTAAATTTGTAGTAGTGAAAAACCTAGGAAGAACCAGAATGTCCACAATGTATGAACAGTTGAATGAATAGTGGTGTTCTATACATGCTGTGATGGTTAATCTTATGTCAATTTGACTGGGCCACAGGCTGCACAGATATTTGAACAAATACTCTGGGCATGTCTAAGGATGTTTTGGGGTAAGATTAATATTAAGTTCAATACTTTGGTTAAAGCAGATTTCTCTTCCTAATGTGGGTGGACCTAATCCAGTCAGTTGAAGGTTTAAAAAGACTGAGTAACAGGGAACTCCTCCTGCCTGACTGCCTTTGAGCTGGGACATTGATTCTTTCCAGCCTTTGGACCCTGTGTTTCATGTCTGCCACCATTCAGACTAGAACTTAAACAGTCAACTCTCCTGGCTCTAAAGCCTTAAGATGCAGATTGAAACTGTACTTTTGGTTCTCCTGAGTCTCCAGCTTGCCAAATGCAGCTCTTGGGACTTATCAGCCTCCATAATTGTGTAAGCCTATTCTTTATTTTAAAAAATGCCCTTATATATACATACACACACTTACACACACACACACATAACACTCCCTCTTGTTTCAGTTTCTATAGAGGCACCTGACTAATGCACATGGCATGTGTGCTAAGTCACTTCAGTTGTATCTGACTCTGTGCAACTCTATGGACTATAGTTTGCCAGTCCATAGTTTGGAATATTATGCAGCTGTGAAAAAGTACCAACTGGAGCTATATTTACTGACTTGAGGTATAATATAAATGATATAATGCATACGGTATGATTCCATCATCACTAATATAAACAAAATAATTTTAAAAATACTTGTGTGTGTGCATGTACGTATGTTTATATTTGTGTGGGCAGAGTAAATAAGTGTGAATGGACTCATACCAGGCTACAAATATTAGTTTTCAGGTTGAAGGAGCAAGAGAATGGAATGAAGAGATTATTAAGTTTTTACTTTAATATTTGTACTTTTTCACTGATAGTAATATATTACACTAATTTTACACTTTTTGAACAGACTTTTGATATAAAATTCACATAACATAGAATTTGCCTTTTTAACAATTAAAAAATATACAACTTAGTGATTTTTTAAAAACATATTCACAAAGTCATGCCAGTACCACCAGTATTTAATTCCAAAACATTTATATCATCACAAAATAAAACCCTTACTTATCAATTCCATACTCTACCATCTCCTGAAAACCACTGATTTATTCTCTATCTCAGTGAATTTTCCTATTCCAGATATTTAATGAAATGAAGTACAGTATGTGACCTTTATCTGTCTGGCTTTTTTCACTTAACATAATGTTTTAAGGTTCATCCATATTGAAACATGTTTCAGTACTTTATTTATTTATTTATTTATTTGCCAAGTAATATTTCATTGTATGGATATACAAAATTTTCTTTATGTATTCATCAATTAGGTTATCTTCTCTTTTTGGCTTTTATGAATAACACTGCTGTGAACCTTCTTGTACATGTGTGTGCTCACATAAATGTATACATGTGTTTATTTATAGGCATATGCATATATATATATATGCACATATATTCTTTCATGTGTGAAAATAGAGTATGGTGGACATTCAACACATTTGAAAATTTCAGTTTACAAAAACTTATTTGAATAGTTATACTCTGTCTCTACCTTTTCTTGAGGTCAATATCTTCCTTTCCAGAGATTTGCTTTTCATTTTGACAAGTACAGTAGCCAAACTTTTATTTCTGTTTAAATATTTGCTGATTATGTCACAGAATTTAATATTAGTCTAGACTGAAAACTCCAGAGAATCTCAACTGAATGTGGGAAGTGTATGTGTATGTGTGTCTGTGTGTTGTTGAAGCAGGGATATGGGCTGGAAAAAGTAAAAACATGCTAAGATTTTGCCATAAAGAGATAAATGCCATAGTCAATGGTTAATTGCATTTTCACATTTAAATATAAAGAAATACAGAGAAAGTCACATATATATTTCATACACAGTAAAATTTCAATTGAAATAATAGAAATTGGATGTGTTGTAGGGGAACAGTAAACAAAGAGAAGTTGAAATTCAACAAAATGCAGGAAAGACAATAAAAAAAGCCAAAATATGGTAAATACAAATTAACATAAGGCTACAGAAATAGTGAACATAAATAAGACTGAAGAAATGTGTGCAAACATATAAATCCTCATACCAGATGTGGACTGACTTATGTCCCTAATAAATGAATAGAGCCACTCTGACTGGGGGAAATGGGAAGTTTTTTCTTTTCTTCATATTTTTTATTCTTTTGGCAATTGAGTTCTTGTTTTCTGAGTGCCTATTACTTTGTAACATAATTCTGCAACTTTATTAACTAAACCACAGAATCTTCCACATTTACATATGCCAAGAATTAATTCATGATGCATAAGAAAGTTAACCTAAAAATCCAAGGTATAAAAGTAGAAGTTAAAGTGTCCTTCTAAAAGTTTCAAGTAAGAAAAACATAGACATAAAAAAGGAAAAGAATGACTAATTTTATCATCTGAAAATTGAAGGAAAGTTTTATATCCCCCCAAATACAAATACTTGGAAGAAGATAGGAGCTTCCTAAGTGGCTCAGTGGGTAAAGAATCTGTCTGCAATGCAGATATGAGTTCAATCCCTGGGTCAGGAAGATCCCTTGGAGGAGGGCATGGCAACCCACTCCAGTACTGACATATAACCTACAATGGATTAATATCAAGAATGTGTAAAGAAATCCTACAAAATAATATGAAAAACACAATTAACACAAAAGTAAAAAGTAGACAAAAAGAAGAAATATAAATATTGTGTTAATGTATAATTACAAGCATTCAAGTGAATAAAAGCAAGAAACATCATTATTTGGCCATCAGGTAAAAATTGAGGATTAATAATATCAAAAATTAGCACAATTTTGGAGAGTCAGAGTTTCTTATATACTACTGGCAGTTGTGTGAATTGGCAAAATCATCTTGGAGGAAAATTTAGCAGTATGTAACCCATTCCAGTACTCTCGCCTGGAAAATCTTATGGATGGAGGAGCCTGGTGGGCTACAGTCCATGGGCTCACAAAAAGTCGGACACGACTGAGCGACTTCCCTTTCCCTTTTCCCTTTAAACATGTTTAAGTTTTTCCTGGTAGCCATGTCTGAGACATACTTGGCACACAAGTGCACAAGGAAGCTTGTGGATGATTAATTGCAATGTTTTTTGGAATAACAATTGTGAGAAATTAGAAACAACCTAAATGACCATCAATAGGGTGTAATCAAATAAATTTTGGAATATCCATGCCACTGGGTATATGCAGCAGTTATAAAGAATGAAGTACATCTATTTGTACTGACACAGAAAGTTCATCAAGATGTATTGCTCTTGAAGAAACAAGTGGAAATGATTCAGATATTAATCTACCAAGTTATATATCATGTATACAAATAAATTGTCTGAAAAATGGAAGAAATACACCACATTATTCAAGGTGATTATTGCTGAGGGATAGAGTGGAAATGTAGGAAGGGTTTGCTCTATTTACTTCTGCATTGTTTTAATTATTTTGCAGTGATATTTATTATAATACCTGTGTATGTTAAAATACAAACTATAATCTAAGTAGTCTTGAAAAATTATATTATTAAGAAAAATTTATTATTTCTTTTATTTTGTCACTAGTGATTTGTCAATTTAAATTGTTTGTTTAGAAATAGGTGAGAGAGATTAAGAGGCACAAGCTTCCAGTTGCAATGAAATGAGTCACAGATATGAAATGTACAAAGTGAAGAATATATCCAATAATTATGTAATATCTTTGTGACACATCATAACTAGACTTATAGTGATTATCATTTTGAAATGTATAGAAATACCAAATGACTATATTGTATAACAGAACTTAATATAGCATTTAGATAATTATATTTCAAAAAATACATAGAAAATGTGATAAGCGTTGTGGTTACAAGATTTAGGGGGTGGGAGAAGGGAGAACTGGATGAAGATAGTCAAGAGATACAAAATTCCAGTTATAAGATAAATAAATACTGGGGATGTAATGCTGGATCATTGAAAAAGCAAGAGAGTTCCAGAAAAAAAAATCGATTTATGGTTTATTGACTATGCCAAAGCCTTTGACTGTGTGGATCACAATAAACTGTGGAAAATTTGGAAAAAGATGGGAATACCAGGCCACCTGACCTGCCTCTTGAGAAATCTATATGCAGGTCAGGAAGCAACAGTTAGAACTGGACATGGAACAACAGACTGGTTCCAAATCGGGAAAGGAGTATGTCAAGGCTGTATATTGTCACCCTGCTTATTTAACTTATATGCAGAGTACATCATGAGAAATGCTGGGCTGGAGGAAGCCCAAGCTGGAATCNGTATAACAGAACTTAATATAGCATTTAGATAATTATATTTCAAAAAATACATAGAAAATGTGATAAGCGTTGTGGTTACAAGATTTAGGGGGTGGGAGAAGGGAGAACTGGATGAAGATAGTCAAGAGATACAAAATTCCAGTTATAAGATAAATAAATACTGGGGATGTAATGCTGGATCATTGAAAAAGCAAGAGAGTTCCAGAAAAAAAAATCGATTTATGGTTTATTGACTATGCCAAAGCCTTTGACTGTGTGGATCACAATAAACTGTGGAAAATTTGGAAAAAGATGGGAATACCAGGCCACCTGACCTGCCTCTTGAGAAATCTATATGCAGGTCAGGAAGCAACAGTTAGAACTGGACATGGAACAACAGACTGGTTCCAAATCGGGAAAGGAGTATGTCAAGGCTGTATATTGTCACCCTGCTTATTTAACTTATATGCAGAGTACATCATGAGAAATGCTGGGCTGGAGGAAGCCCAAGCTGGAATCAAGATTGTGGGAGAAATATCAATAACCTCAGATATGCAGATGACACCACCCTTATGACAGAAAGTGAAGAAGAACTAAAGAGCCTTTTGATGAAAGTAAAAGAGGAGAGTGAAAAAGTTGGCTTAAAGCTCCACATTCAGAAAACTAAGACCATGGCATCTGGTCCCATCACTTCATGGGAAATAGATGGGGAAATAGTGGAAACAGTGGCTGACTTTATTTTTCTGAGTTCCAAAATCACTGCAGATGGTGACTGCAGCCATGAAATTAAAAGACGCTTACTCCTTGGAAGGAAAGTTATGACCAATCTAGACAGCATATTAAAAAGCAGAGACATTACTTTGCCAACAAAGGTCCATCTAGTCAAGGCCATGGTTTTTCCAGTGGTCATGTATGGATATGAGAGTTGGACTATAAAGAAAGGTGAACGCTGAAGAATTGATGCTTTTGAACTGTGGTGTTGGAGAAGACTCCTGAGAGTCCCTTGGACTGCAAAGAGATCCAACCAGCCCATTCTAAAGATCAGTCCTAGGTGTTCATTGGAAGGACTGATGTTGAAGCTGAAACTCCAATACTTTGGCTACCTGATGCTGAGAGCTGACTCATTTGACAAGACTCTTATGCTGGGAAAGATTGAGGGCAGAAGGAGAAGGGGACGACAGAGGATGAGATGGTTGGATTGCATCACTGACTTGATGGACATGGATTTGGGTGAACTTTGGGAGTTGGTGATGGACAGAGAGGCCTGGTGTGCTGTGGTTCACTGCGTCGCAAAGAGTCGGACATGACTGAGTGGCTGAACGGAACTGAACTGAATGCACAGCATGCTTAAAATAATTAACTCTGCTGTGTCATATATATAAGTTTTTAAGAGAGTAAATCTTGAGTTCTCATCATAAGGAAAAAATTTTTTTCTATTTCTTTAATTTTGTGTCCATGTGAGATGGTGGATGTTTACTAAACTTATTGTGAGGATCATTTCATGATGTAAGTCACATCATTATGCTGTACACCTTAAACAGTGCTGTGTGTCAATTATGTCTCAATAAAACTGGAAGCAAAAAGCAAACTGTATGTATCAAAGATGTATTCAAACAAATTGCAAACAGAAAAAAATTACAACCTAAAACAACGTTTAAAATAATTTTAAATACAATGAAGTACATAATTGTTCTTAATTTTACTTATGGTTTCCATACCCAAATTGGTACAATTCACATTTTCTGTCCATAATATTAATTCAAAGAACTGGACTAGACTGGGAATCAGGTGAACTGGATTCTAATCCACATCCACCAAAGTGCTGACTCTGACAAGTTCCTCACCTGCTCAGATGTCATCATTCTATGGGGGATTTTCTAAGGGATGAACCAAGTGATCTCCAAGGTCTAATAACCTCTGATTCTATGACAATCTCAAAATCAAATAAATGTAGTTGAAGATGTTTATTAGAACTTTCATGTCCATAGATTCCACTTTTTCAGGAACTTTTCAAAATAAGTAGTTTGCTTTATTTTTTCAAGAATATTCTGGTCATACTGTATATCTATATTTGGCAGGGGTGGTAATTGTCAATTTGATATAATCATCTTTAACAGAGAAAGCTTGAGAACTGGCTTCCCCAGCTTAAGATACTGGTACATATTGAAGACAGCAAAGTACAGTGGGAATAGCATAAATTAAGAGTCAAGGAGGTGTGTATTCTCTGGAACACACCTAGTAAAAGCTATGTAAGGAGACTGAGCCTCATTATCCACAGCTAGAAAGTGGAGCTAATACTATTCGCCATTATATTGGTCTATTAATTATGAAAGTCACCACTTACCGAGCCCACACTATATGTCTGGCAATGTATCAAGCACTTTATACAATATTGAATTTAATTCTGACAATAAATTATAGCTGCAGAGGGAAGCTGAGTTACTCTGTGACTCATTGTAGGAGAATGCTGATCTATTGTGCAAAGAGGAACATGTCTCTTATGGATGTTAGACCTCACTTTTGTTATTGTGATGATAGCTGAATACAGAGTTTATCTCAGTAGATGAGTGCTTGCAGCATAATAATGTTCCTTTAGTGCCAAATAATATTTCTTCAAGGCTAAACCTTATTACTCTTTTTTTATTTTTGAAACTCCTAATTAAGGAGTCATTATGAATAGTGGGAAACAATTCCAGGTCATATCCCATTTCTCTATACCTTTGCTGATGAATATGTATTATAATTCTATTCTTCTTATTTCCATTGATTCTGAATGTTACAACCACTTGATCCTTGTCAACCTGCATAATGTCAGCCCCTTTAAGGATCTTGTTGACTGGAAGTTTCATCAATGTACAGAGGAAGTGTTTTCACATATTCCCAAGACTGTATGCAATTTCCAATTAATTTGGAAATACAATCCCATTCCAATCAAAATGTCTACAGGATGTTAAAAAATAGAATGAAGCAAGCTAATTTTCAAGTTACCTAGAAGACAAATGCTTAAGACCAGCCAAGGAATTTTTGGAAAAAATGATGAGGAGAAAAAACAAACAGGAAATAGTATATGAAGTGTGATTTGGACTGAATTTTTGTGAGGGAGGCTTCATGGGTTAGAAGCATGTCAGCAATCATGCTTACTCTAATTAGAATTATACCAGTATTCATTTGAGTAGTTACAATTATATTGCTGTTTGTAACATTGTCCTTTTGCATATGGTAGATGGAGAGGACTTCTATTTTCTTAAAATATGGCATTAAAATTGAGACATTTGCTGTTGGCTGCTCACTCAAAAGCCATTTCTCCTTCTTTTTGCTAAAGAAGTCTTCCTTTGGGAAGCAAACATGACCCACTCCAGGAGAAGCAACAAGCTCAGGGAGAAAACCATAATCCTGTTAACAGCAGAATGAAAGTGAAAGTGAAAGTTATTCAGCGGTGTCCAACTCTTTGTGAATTCTCCATGCCAGAATACTGGAGTGGGTTGCCATGCCCTCCTCCAGGGGTCCTTCCCAACCTAGGGATCGAACCCAGGTCTCCACCTGCATTGCAGATGGATTCTTTACCATCTGAGCCTCCAGGGAAGCCCAAGAATACTGGAGTGGGCAGCGTATCACTTCTGCAGTGAATCTTCCCAACCCATGAATCGAACCAGTTCTCCCGCATTGCAGGCAGATTCTTTACCAGCTGAACTAACAGCAGAATGGAAGTGGAAAAAACTTGGGTCCTCAGTACATTAAAACCCTGGGCCACCTATAAGACCACCCACTTCAGGGCTTTCTATTAAGTAAATAAGACTGTTTTAAGCCATTTTAGTTGAGTTATCTATTACTTGCAGCTAAAAACATTTCTAATTGATGTAAGTGATGAAGGAGAGGTGGTAAAATTAGACATTCTAAAATACACTTCATTTATTAAAAAGAATAAGCCAATATACAAAAAAATCTGTTGATCCACATGATATTAAAAATGTCTTTATTGAAAAACCATTGCAACCATTGAAATCCGATGAAATGGAAAGAGCCAAGAATTTGATCACATGGATTAAAAGCAAAAAATGACTCAACTATAAATTGATTTCCCTGTTTTCTTCATTAAAATGAGTCTAATGTTGTGGAATGACCAAAAGTTCTGCTGAATATTTCTATGGTTCTATTCAATCATTTGTTTTATATATGTATATATGTGTGTGTATGTGTATGTATAAAATACACACACAAAGCACAAATCTTGGTGTTCAATGAGTTTTAACAGTTGTAGGTATCTGTATAATTAGTATTCTAAACTAGATACAGAACATTTATATCACCTGAGAAATTACTTCCAATAGACCACCATTAATTTAATTTCAGGAAGCAACAGTTAGAAATGGACATGGAACAACAGACTGGTTCCAAATCAGGAAAGGAGTACATCAAGGCTGTATATTGTCACCCTGCTTATTTAACTTATATGCAGAGTACATCATGAGAAACGCTTGGCTAGATGAAGCACAAGCTGGAATCAAGATTGTGGGAGAAATATCAATAACCTCAGATATGCAGATGACACCACTCTTATGGCAGAAAGTGAAGAAGAACTGAAGAGCCTCTTGATGAAAGTAAAAGAGGAGAGTGAAAAAGTTGGCTTAAAGCTCAACATTTAGAAAACTAAGACCATGGCATCTGGTCTCATCTCTTCATGGCAAATAGATGGGGAAATAGTGGAAATGGTGGCAGACTTTATTTTTTTTTTGGCTCCAAAATCACTGCAGATGGTGACTGCAGCCATGAAATTAAAAGACGCTTACTCCTTGGAAGGAAAGTTATGACCAACCTAGACAGCATATTAAAAAGCAGAGACATTACTTTGCCAACAAAAGTCCGACTAGCCTTGACTAAAAACATTTTTTTGTAGTCATGTATGGATGTGGGAGTTGCACTATAAAGAAAGCTGGAATGCTGAAGAATTGATGCTTTTGAACTGTGGTGTTGGAGAAGACTACTGAGAGTCCCTTGGACTTCAAGGAGATCCAACCAGTCCATCCTAAAGAAGATCAGTCCTGGGTGTTCATTGGAAGGACTGATGTTGAAGGTGAAACTCCAATACTTTGGCCACCTGATGCGAAGAGCTGACTCATTGAAAAAGATCCTGATGCTGGAAAAGATTGAAGACAAGAGGAGAAAGGGATGACAGAGGATGAGATGGTTGGATGGCATCACCGACTCAACAAAATGAGTTTGAGTAAACTCCGGGGGTTGGTAATGGACAGGGAGGTTTGGCGTGCTGCAGTCCATGGGGTCGTGAAGAGTCGGACATGACTGAGCAACTAACTGAACTGATCTGAATTGAATCTAATTTAAATCATCAGAGATTAATTTTAGGTGTTCTAGAACTTCATGTAAATGGAATAGTAAACTGTATATTCTTTTGGGTCTGGATTCTGTTCTGCAGCATGTATATAATGTCTATACATAATGTTGTTTTTCCAATAGTTGTGTATGTATGTGAGAGTTGGACTATAAAGAAAGCTGAGGGCTGAAGAATTGATGCTTTTGAACTGTGGTATTGGAGAAGACCCTTGAGAGTCCCTTGGACTGCAAGGAGATCTAACCAGTCAATCCTAAAGGAAATCAGTTCTGAATATTCATTGGAAGGACTGATGTTAATGCTGAAATTCCAAGACTTTGGCCACCTGATGTGAAGAACTGACTCACTGGAAAAGACCTTTATGCTGGGAAAGATTGAAGGTAGGAGGAGCAGGGGATGACAGAGGATGAGACTGAGGGATGGCATTACCAACTTGATGGACGTGAGTTTGAGCAAGCTCTGGAAATTGGTGATGGACAGGGAAGCCTGGCATGCTGCAGTCCATGGGGTTGCGAAGAGTCAGACATGACTGAGTGACTGAACTGGACTGACTGATAATGTCATGCTTATCATTAGTTAATTCTTTTTTATTGCTGAGTAATGTTCTATCATATGACTATACCACAGTGCATTTATATATTCTTTTGATGTATTGAAACATTAGTTGCTCAATTGTGTTTGACTCTTTGCTACCCTATGGATTGTAGCTCATCAGGCTCCTCTGTCCATGGGATTCTCCAGGCAAGAATGGTTTCCATTTCATTCTCCAGGGGGTCTTCCTGACCCAGGGATGGAACCTGCACCTCCTGTACTGCAGGCAGATTCTTTACCTTCCGAGTTACTAGGGAAGTCCATACATTCTTTTGGTGACTGATATTTGGGTTGCTTCCAATTGTTGGTTAGTAAGAATAAATTTTCTCAGCCTGTGGGGTAAAGCCTGAATCTTGAGAACTAGAAAAACATGTAGCTTTTGTCTTATTAATAGCATGAAGGCAGCCATAAAGTCAAATATTTTCCATTTTTTCCAAGTTTTCCTGAAACAGTAATTTTTGAGGTAGAGAAAAATTTCCTAGATACACAAGGGTTGCCATGAGTTCCTAGAAGTGAAATGTATTTGAGAAAGTAATTTAACCTCTAAACCTCAGTTTCTCATCTAAAAAATGTCTTTAGGGTCCTTTTGAGTTTTAACATTCTATTTCATTAATCATATTTCAAAAATGAACAGACTCAGGCTTCCCTGGTGGCTCAGTGGTAAAGAATCTGCCTGCAGATGCAGGAGACACAGATTGGACCCTTTATCCAGAAAGATCCCACATGCTGTGGTGTGAAGATCCCACAAAGAGTAATTGGACCTGTGTGACACAACTATTGAGCCTGTGCTCTCGAGCCCAGAAGCCACAATACTGAGCCCGTGTGTTACAAATACTGAAGCCGTGGTGCCCTAAATCCCGTGATCTGCGACAAGAGAAGCTGCTGCAATGAGAAGCCCTTGCACCACAACTAGAGAGTAGCCCCCACTCTTCTAGGACTAGAGAAAGCCCGTGTGCAACAACAAAGACCCAACACAGCCAAAAATAAAATTAATTAATTAATTATTTTAAAATGTCAGATGTGTTGGGGGCAAGGAATTATTATGCTGGTATTGGCCTTGCATGCCATAGATCATGTGTGGGTATGACGTTGCCACTGAACTTTACTACCTAAAAATATTTACTTTTATTTTGGTTTTACAGATTCAAGACGAAGATTCTTTATACGATTTTATTTTCTTAAACAAGTCCACAGAGTATTTTTTGTTAAAAGAACTCTGAAAACTGTTAAATATAACTATTGTCAAATATTTTGATCTTCTATTTTGCCCCAGGGGAGAAGAGTTGTAGTGAAAAAGTGAAATGTTTTTGCCTCCAGGTCCACACACGTTAGCCTTGGGGCTATAAGGCTTGACCTTCAATCACTAAGGATTTCAGTCACTAAAATTTCCCAGTACTTCGAACTTCAGCCTCCACTTTAGTAAGAGCAAGAAGTATGAGTCCCCTAACACTCCTGGATCATTTTCTATGCTTAATAAGGGCCCTCAAGGGAAATGCTTGTGACAAACTGCCTATCCAGAGAGAAAAATGTAATTAGAGTCCTGGAGAGAGAGGTATGGAGTGTGAAGTCCACTTCCTTTTTACTACCTGTAGTAATTCAGCTAAAGATGTTAGGATTCATTATTATAATCAAAGGAGGGAGAAAGAAAAAAAAATAGAAATGTATTTCAAAGTATGATGAGAAGAGCTGAAACTGACTATAAACCAATGTGTCAAGAATGTCTATGGAGATTTCAGTGTCTGCCTTGTTCTTGCTGTAGTAGGAGACAAGAAAGATTCTAAAGTACTTTTTTTAGTTCTGTCTCCTTCTGGGCAGAACAACCAAAACTGTTTTAAGATCTAGGATCTTCTAAGCTTCACCTCAGGGGCAGGAAATGGCTAGTCTTTGTTTTATATAGCCTTGAAAGAAACCCTTGCCCAAGCCCTTATAAGGAACATTAGGCCTGAAACATAGAGTGGGACCCTGTCGGACTCCTGGACACAGCCTTTCTGTCCTCCATTTCTTGTGTAGAGAGAACAGACTTCAGTCTCCTTCCCTGAGTTCCAAAGGGCAGAGTTAAACAATTGCTCATCAGGGAAGGGAGGGGAGCCAGAGACAAGAAAGGAACTGCCAAAAAACAATAGCGCAGCATTGGGGCAGAGTCCTGGTTCCCCATCAATACACACATAACGGTATTTTTGAGCTCTTTACAGAACTAAAATCTCCAACAAATGCTTCCAAATGTAGCAGTCTTCATTTCAGATTAAAGGAATGACAGAAACTCATCAGGCCACCTGAGGCCAGATTAAAAGAGTGCAAGCCCTATACACACCCTGATCCTTATTGGCAACCCTGCCCTTAAACCACTGCTATAAAACTCCTCACCAAAACCTCCTGGGTTGTTGTTCAGTTGTTCAGTCACTCAGTCATGTCCAACTCTTTGCGACTCCATGGACTGCAGCATGCTAGGCCTCCCTGTCCTTCACCATCTTCCAGAGCTTGCTCAAACTCATTTCCATTGTCGGTCATGTCATCCAACCATCTCATCCTCTGTCATCC
Source organism: Oreotragus oreotragus (assembly GCA_006410675.1). Lineage (NCBI taxonomy): Eukaryota > Metazoa > Chordata > Mammalia > Artiodactyla > Bovidae > Oreotragus > Oreotragus oreotragus. Next base: position 25,574 of record SJYX01002385.1, on the reverse strand, counting down.
CCTTCTCCTCCTGCCTTCAATCTTTCCCAGCATCAGCGTGTTTTCCAATGAGCTGGCTCTTCACATAAGGTGGCCAAAGTATTGGAGCTTCATGGATTGGCACATACCATTTTTGAGGCAGGAGACTGCTGTGTCCCCCATTGCCTGGCAAAGCAATAAAGCTATCCTTTTCTACTTTACCCCAAACTGTCTCTGAGATTTGATTTGGCACCAGCACACAAGGGCCAAGTTTTCAGCATCAGGCCCATGGAGGAATTAAATTTGAGCTTCCCTAAAGGAGAAGGGATGTAAAAAGTCTAAAGCTCAGACGGGAAGTACCAAGTGGCTTCTTACCCATATTTTCTGGATTTCATAATCTCAAACAAGACAACTGAGATTGGATGTCATGTCAACCTTAACCAGACGCTTTCAGTTTATAAAAAGAGTCATGTGTCATAACATCAATTTTTATTGGTTGCACAGGTAATACTCAAGTGGTAGTGTTGCAGAAATCAGTAATTGAGAAACCAAGCACCACACTTGGAGAGTTGGAGAACTCAGGTTTATAACGCTGATGGGCCCAGAGGAGTTAACACTCCAAGCTCTGAGCCCCAAACAAAGGGATTACAGAGTTGTTATAGACAGACTGTAGTGGACAACACTAGCTGTTAATAGGCTGGTTTAAAATAGGGGTTTTGCTTGCAGGAACAGCAGTCAAGATGGGGAGGGGTTTGCCTGACCTGGACAGGCATGATTAAGCTGGTTTGCAGGGGCTGGGCAATTGCAAACAGCAAGACAAGGGTGAGATAAACTCCAGTTTCTAGTGTTGCAAGTCCCCACTTTCTGAGACTATATGACCTATGTGACCTAAACTTTGCAAGGGGCAAACTGAGTTACATAGGCAGAAGGAAAAGGAGGTTATGTAAAATTTTCACTTTTCCTCTTCAGTAGGGTTGGGATGCATTTTCTATAATGAATGCTTCAGTTCTGCTCATACATTCTCCTTGTCAGAATCCTAGCAGGCCATGGTCACTCTAATTTCTCAGAGAAAGTGGTGCTCCTTCTGTGGGTACTGTTTGGGTTCATTTTCATGATACCCCTAAAGGTAATAATGTCACACTGCACAGTGTGCCCTGTTAAAGAAAAAAAATTCTGATACCTCATAAAATAGTAAGGAAGACTTTGCTCAGGACTAGTATGATAGTTGTCAAGACTATTGCAGAGACATCAGGCTCGACTATGGATTCAGTAAAGACAACTGGGGATTTATAGCCAATGAGAAGAAGGAGGGGGATCAGTGGATAAAAAATTAATAAACAAGAAATATCAAGGCTAGAAGGATTCTTGATAAACTGTCTTAAAGGGATTCTTGCTGAAGGCAGGTCGAGGATTTACATGTTAAAACTCAGGGGAGAGATAAGGAACCTGATCAGTTATCACAGGTGACCAGATATCAAGGGTGCAGCATCTCCCTAAACAGACTTTGTAAGAACTTGCTAAAACTGGACTAGGCAGGCTGAAGATAGGGCCAAAGACTAGGCCTGGTCAAAAAGAGAAGTCAGAGGAGCCTGATTAAAATTTGGTCAAGGAGATAGTCTTCGTTAGTCCCAAGTAAATATTGATGATGATGATAGTTTGCATTCATCTAACATATGAATATATATCTTCTAATTTCATTTCATAGCCGCTGTGGGCATTAGATACTAGTCTTATTCAATTTTGTTCATTTTTTTTGATGAGAAAATTAAGGCTCAGAGGTTGTGGTAGATATCATGGTATATCACCCAGATTCCCATTCAATGAGCAACTGGTTGCCCCAGTTGCCAAAAGTGCTTTCTGCAGACACATTTCACCTTTCAGCCTCTTGGATCACCTTGGTTGCAGAGAGCTCCCTCACCCAAGGTTACACCCTTTTAGTGTGTGCTGGAACCTGCATGTACCGCTCAAGCCCATTGTGTATATTTCTTCCCAATATAATGTAGAGTGGCAGCCTTTTTAAAATAATTTTATTTATTTATTTATTGTTTGGGGGTGGGGGCTGTGCTGGGTCTTCGTTGCTGTGGGGGCTTTATCCTTATTGCAGTGAGTCAGGGCTACTCCTCCTTGCAGTGCTCGGGTTTCTCATTGTGGAGCAGGAGCTCTAGGCAAGTGGGCTCAGTAGTTGTGGTTCCCAGGCTCTATAACACAGGCTCAAGAGCCTGTTGCAGCGCACAGGGCTTAGTTGCTCCATGGCATGTGGGATCTCACCAGACCAGGGATCAAATCCATGTCTCCTGTATTGGCGGGCAGATTCTTTACCACTGAGTCATTGGGGATGCCCCATGACTGTTAGGCCCCAAACGGCCTAATCACGGGAGGCGTCGCTTCTCAGATCACCAAGACTCGAATTCGATGCAATCAGCAAGAGGATTTATTAAACCGGCACGCCGGGGTTCGATCTTCCTCGAAAGGAACGAACCCCGATGCTAGTTACAGAGCAGTTTTTATACACCAAAAGCTACAAGCAAGTATAGGTGGGGTGAAGACAATCTCAGCAAACTGATTGGTGGGCATAACCTGACCTTTACAGAGATAGGTCTGGAAGCTACCAGGCTGAAACGGCTAACCGACCACCTCATACCTTGCGGCGGTTAGCCAATTTTCTAGAAAAGATTAACAGAAAAACAATTACCCGGGGAGTCCCTTCTAAGGCCAGGAAACTAGACTATAGGTTATCAGATAGGGGGCAGGTTCCTTTTCCATGAGTCATGACTAGTCCTTAAGAAACAGAATAAAGGGTTGCTTTAAAATTTAACTTTTTCTCTTCATTCCCCTCTTCTTTTTGTCTAGATTTCAATCTTGAAATCATATGTTTGGTACATCACTTAATGATGCCGGAATATCTTTTCATTTTTGTGCAAAGCATAACACCTAGCTATTTGAGGCATGCTTAGCTTCAGTGAACAGAACATAGTTACCGGACATCTATACTTTTAACAGGGTGGCGGGACAGAGAGCTCAGGTCATGCCTGGGCTAAAGCCCAGGGCATGCCTAAGGGCCCTGCGATAACGCATGAGCAGCTCCCAGGACCTAACCCTTCACGGGCGGTCCCCCGCAGCTCCCCCGTCTTCAATCTTTAAAAGCTCTAAAAGATGTCTGTGTTGTAACATGTTCCGGTGTATTGACATTTTTATATATAAGAATTCTTTAAAAATGAGTTTTATAAGACAAGGCGCTAAGCATATTAAGATAAGTACAGTGGTTAATACCACTCCAACGGCAATCATGCTTTTCCACAAAGAATGAAGGCTAGGGAAGTTGGAAAACAAATTTTTTACAAGGTTGTCGGCCATTTCAGCTATATTTAAAGTTGCTTTAGGAGCATCTTCAATATCAAGAATTTCATTATGTAATCGTAACAGGTCAATAGATACATTAGAATTGAACCAGATTCCTTGTAAATGATTTTTAACTCTATCCCAAGGGAAGTCTGAATCATTATAAGGTTTCCTAGTGACACAAATCCATTTATAGTTTGCATGACATCGTATTTTCATTCTAAAATTAATACTTTTGACTTCTTCTCCAATAATTTTTATAGTATCGTACAAAGCAGATAATCTGTCTTCTATTTTTCTATCTATATCTTCCTGAGTTCCCATTACCCTAGTAACATTATGAGACAAGGAATCAACTACAGCGGCATCTTGAACAGATTGTGCGAGTGCCACAGAAGCAGTAACAGCAGTTGCTATAAGAGTGATTAAAGAGACTATTCCTAGAATAATAAGTCCTATCTCTCGTCTAGTCCTACTAAGAGCATTATTAATTTTATGTAGCAATTCTAAGGCAGTTTCATCATACCAAGAGTCAGTTATTTCTACTGGTAGCATTACAAAAGCTGGTTGTTTTACAACTAAAACTTGTTCCCCCTTCTTTACTCCCCGAATACAATTGGTAAGCACACAATCAGTACAATTTATATGGTAGACGCTAGAAGAAAACATAATATTTACATATCCTTGAATTAACATAAATGGAAAAGGTACACAAGCTCGGGGATATCTGTAAGCAATTCCAACATTTCCATATTTGCTTCCACTAATATTGGGCTGTAAATACAATCTTAAACCATAATCGAATGCAGCTAAGAGTTTCCAGATTCCAGTTTGGTAAGTGGGAACAGTGTTAACTGACAAAATTGGAGGGTGTTGTCCTCGACATTCTGGACATTCAAGTGTCCCTTTAGGTGCCCAATCCCATAAATCTATGTCGTTATTGATTTTATATACTGTGGCAGTTCGTGCACGGCATAGGGTCCCTTCCACCTGGGCTCCAAGTTGTGCTGCCGATGTCGTCTGACATAGACGGCGTCTCCTACTTGGAACGGATGGGCCTCCCCTGGGGTGCCAGGCTGGTAGGCTGCAGCGAGTTGAGTCCACACCTCCTTCTGAACCAGCTGGAGTCCCTTCAGCCTAGCACACAGATTACCATTATTAAAACTGCGGGGATCAAATCCCTCTCTGAGAGACAATATAGGGGGAGGTGCCCCGTACAGGATCTCGAAGGGGGAGAGACCGAAACAAGAGGGGGTGTTCCTTACTCGGAACAAGGCCAGGGGAAGGAGCACCGTCCAGTCAGTACCGCCAGTCTCCAAGGACAATTTAGCTAGGGTCTCTTTTAGAGTTCTATTCATTCTTTCCACCTGCCCTGAACTCTGGGGTCTGTAGGCACAATGTAACTTCCAATCGGTCCCCAAAAATCTAGCTACTTTTTGGCTCACTAGGGCAGTAAAAGCTGGCCCATTATCTGATCCTAACATCTTTGGCGCTCCGAAGCGCGGGAAAATATCTTCTAAGATCTTTTTGGCTACTGTTGCTGCACTTTCATTTTTGGTGGGGAAAGCTTCCACCCACCCTGAGAAGGTATCTATAAAAACCAGTAAATATTTATAGCCGTATCTCCCAGGTCGTACCTCGGTGAAATCTAATTCCCAATAAGTTCCTGGTCGGTCTCCTCGTAGCCGTTTACCCCGACCGGTTTTGTTCTGGCCAGCATTTACCTCTCGGCAAGGTCTGCAGTTCTGGACTATGTTCTCAGCCAGTTTAAAAAGTCCTGGCACTTCAGGTTCTGTCTTGTTTAAGAGGGAGACTAACTTCTTAGCTCCCAAATGAGTCCACTGATGCATTTGTTTTAACATCTCTTCAGCCTCTTTCTCTGTTGTGGCTCTCCATTTAAGTTGCCGGGGGCGATCTCGAGAACAGGTAACCAGTAACTCTAGTATTTCGCCCTTGGCTGCTTCTCGCGCAACCTTGTCAGCCATATTATTTCCCTTAGTCACCAGGGACTGATCTTTCCGGTGTCCGGGGCAATGAATTATACTGACTTTTTCAGGCAACATGAGAGCGGCTAGTAACGCCAGGATCTCATCTTTATTTTTAATTTCTTTTCCAGCCGAGGTAAGGAGCCCTCTTTGCTGATATATGGCCCCATGGACATGCGCAGTTGCGAAGGCATATCTACTGTCGGTGTAGATATTTACCTTTTTTCCCTGAGCTAGCTCCAACGCCTTTGTGAGAGCAATTAGCTCGGCTTTCTGGGCTGACGTTCCTTGAGGAAGGGCAGTTGCCCAGATTACATTAGTCCCATCTACCACAGCTGCCCCTGCCCGCCGCTTACCTTCTTCAAGAAAACTGCTCCCGTCCGTATACCATGTTACCTCGGCATCCTGGAGCAGCTGGTCGGAGAGGTCCTGACGCGTCCCATGCACCTCCGCCAGCACTTCCTGGCAGTCGTGTATCACCTTGGATTGGCTGGGGTCAGGCAACAGCGTGGCAGGGTTGAGTCCTGTGGCTGGCATAAATCTGACTCGTTCAGAGTTCAGGAGCAGCGTCTGGTAGTGGGTCATTCTGGCGTTGGTCAGCCATCTTTCGGGGGGTTGGCGGATCACGCTTTCTAAAGCGTGAGGTGCAGTGACAATCAAGTTTTGTCCCAGAGTTAGTTTGTCCGCGTCTTTCACCAAGACTGCTACGGCCGCCACTATGCGCAGACAATTGGGCCACCCAGCGGCCACTGGGTCCAGTTTCTTTGACAAATATGCTACGGGGCGATTCCACGGCCCCAGTTTTTGAGTGAGGACCCCCTTTGCAATGCCATTGTTCTCTGCCACGTAGAGATGAAACGGTTTGTTTACATCTGGAAGTCCCAGGGCAGGAGCTGACAACAAGGCTCGCTTAATGTTGTCAAAAGCTTTCTGCTCGCTCTCTCTCCAGACGAAGGGTGTACTGCCCTTTGTCAAGGGGTACAAGGGGGCAGCCATCTCCGCGAACCCCGGAATCCAGAGCCTGCAGAATCCTGCAGTTCCCAAGCCTTTTTTATAGACAATGCCCCTTCGGCTTGTTGCAGGACCGAATGTTGGGCCCCCGTATCTACCAGGAACTGTACAGGCTTCCCCTCCACTTTTAAAGTTACCCTAGGCTCGGGGAGGGGGTCCGAGCCCCGTCTCCCCTAATCCTCTTCTTCAAGGGCCAGGATCTTGTCTGGGGCGGAGGGCTTTCCCCTCTTCTTTTTGGGGCACTCCTTGAGCCAGTGTCCTATCTCTTTGCAATAGGCGCACTGATCTTTGCCTAGTGATGGCTTAGTTCCTGCTTTATTTTTATTGTGATCTCTCTTTCCAGCCCCATCGTCTCTCTTTGTTTCCCTTATTACTGTAGTCAAGATTTTTGCTAAACCCTTTACCTGTCTTTTCTCTCTCTCTATTTCTCGTTCATTCTGCTCTCGCATCCTCCTTTCTTCTCTCTCTTCCTCTGTCTCTCTCTTATTGAACACTTTATCTGCTTCCTTGACCAGGTCTTGAAGAGAAAAGCCCTGTAGCCCATCCAATCTCTGCAATTTTCTTTTAATATCTAATGCTGACTGGTCAATGAAAGCCATAGCTATAGTGGCCCTATGTTCCTCAGACGTGGGATTATAGGGGGTGAATCTCCTAAATGCCTCCATTAACCTATCTAGGAACACTGTAGGTGACTCAGTAGGCCCCTGTGTCACTTCTCTTACCTTAGCCAAATTGGTGGGGCGTCTTGCAGCCCCTCGGAGACCCGCTACTAGAGCCTGGCGGTAAACCCTCAGGTGCTCCCTACCTGCTGGAGAATTGTAGTCCCAGTTAGGTCTCGTCAGTGGGAAACCAGCATCTATCTCATTAGGAAGCGCTGTGGGGCGTCCGTCATCTCCCGGCACGTTTTTGCGGGCCTCCAATAGTACCCGTTGTCTTTCCTCTGTGGTGAGCAAGGTCTGCAACAATTGCTGACAATCATCCCAAGTGGGTTGATGTGAGAAAACAAGAGATTCTATTAAAGAGGTTAGTGCCTGGGGGTTATCTGAAAAAGAAGGATTGTTATTTTTCCAGTTATAGAGGTCAGAGGCAGAAAATGGCCAGTATTGGAGTGGCCGGACCCCATGATCATCAGGGGGCCCGTTCTCTCGAAGGGGGAGAGCGGTAGAGTCTGGGGTGGCGGCCCGGCGGCTACGCGTTCCCGCCGCCGGGCCCATGTCCTCCCCTTGGTTCGGCTGTTCAGGCGGGGCAGTTGGTCGTGCCATCTGGGGTGCAGAAGGCGGGCCCGGCGCTGGGACCAGTGCCGGCGGATATGGTGGGGGAGAATCTAGGAGTAAGAGATCAGTTTGAGTGTCTGGGTATGTCTTTTTGGCTAGAGTCCCTGTTTCTTCTTCCTTTGCCGCGGGTCTTAAGAGAAGGATTCCTGCAGCGGGTCCCGACAGTGTTCCTGTGGAGAGAACAAAAGGCCGAACCCACGCCGGGGGTGAAAGGACCAGGTCTTCCCAGACAATAACATAAGGCACCTGGTCAGGGTGCCCAGTGGGCCCAGGAGTGGAAACCACAGCTTTAATTAGATTAATTTGTTCTGAAGAAAATGATCCCTCCGGTGGCCATCCGGTGTTGAAACTGGGCCACTCTTCTGAACATAAAATCTGCCATTTCCCTTTCTTCACTAATACCGAGAGGTTTTGGGCCCTAGCCCTGACCTCTGCCCAATGATCCAGTGTCAATGATAAAGGGGTCGTCACGGTCTGTCCCATGGTCGGTCTGTCACAGAAAAGACAAGTACAAAGAGAGACAAACAGAATCCACCGAGGTGGCAGAAGGATTAGACAAAAGTGGCTGCTGCAAGTTTTGCCCCCGGCAAGCCTTTTAGACAGACGAGCTCCTTAGCTCTACGGACAGGCTATACCGGGGACTCCACTTGATTCAGATGGAGGGGAGTCGTCACGACCCCTCTCCCAGTTTGGCGTCCCGGGCGTCCCCAAGATCGCCACAGATCTGTTATGGTGAAGGGGGAGTCTTGGCGGCCCCACCTTCCAGACTGACGTCCCGGGCGTCCCCAGGATCGTCACAGATCTGGTCCTGGTTCAGATTCAGAGCAGATACAGACGCGCGTGAACAGAACCTAGCTTCAGCGGCTGGAGAAAATCAGAGGAAAAAAAGATTACTGAGGATAGCCACCAAAAATCCTACCGGGAGAGGTGGCGGCCAGAAAGGTGGACTTGTGGCGTGCTTAAAAACCATTTGTGTGCCTATACTGTTGCACGGAAGTTTTCTTGCTGGGGGCGGGCGCCCTAGTGGCTTCTGGCCCGTTCCGTGACCCCCTTATCCTGTCACGGGAGTCTTCAAGTGGCAGGCGCCCTAGCGGCTTTTAAATGCCTGACCCGTGCCCACGGGGATAATATTAGGCCGTATCCTCAATTAAGGAAGGGTAAGGGAAGTTTCACCCAATCGGGCGGTGGTTACTAGGGCTCGCTTGTCGTGAGGCCTTCAAAGTCCACCAGGGAGTAGCCCTGGCCGGGACTAATCAATTGCCCCACAACTGCTCGCCCGTTCACCGAAACTTCCGAAAATGAGGAGTCAGGAGCAGTTCAGAAAAGATGAATCGGAATCAGCGTAAGACAGACCTGACATAAAACAGAAGGCAGACCCAACACAGACTCACAGTACACGAAACAAAAAACAGACTCACAGAATGACGCTCGAGTGTACCTCCGAATCCAGTAGTCCAGGAGATCTGGGAGAAGCGAGGGATCCCGGACGAGCCCCCAAAATGTTAGGCCCCGAACGGCCTAATCACGGGAGGCGTCGCTTCTCAGATCACCAAGACTCGAATTCGATGCAATCAGCAAGAGGATTTATTAAACCGGCACGCCGGGGTTCGATCTTCCTCGAAAGGAACGAACCCCGATGCTAGTTACAGAGCAGTTTTTATACACCAAAAGCTACAAGCAGGTATAGGTGGGGTGAAGACAATCTCAGCAAACTGACTGGTGGGCATAACCTGACCTTTACAGAGATAGGTCTGGAAGCTATCAGGCTGAAACGGCTAACCGACCACCTCATACCTTGCGGCGGTTAGCCAATTTTCTAGAAAAGATTAACAGAAAAACAATTACCCGGGGGGTCCCTTCTAAGGCCAGGAAACTAGACTATAGGTTATCAGATAGGGGGCAGGTTCCTTTTCCATGAGTCATGACTAGTCCTTAAGAAACAGAATAAAGGGTTGCTTTAAAATTTAACTTTTTCTCTTCATGACGTCATGTTGATAGCTTGAAATACTCATGGACTGGGGTATTTACATCTTGGAAATCAGCAAACACTACACAGTTTAGTCACTTATTATCCCCCAGAGAGCTAGTTGTCAAATATTTACCCACATCTAATGACTGTGGGAACATAAATGTCTGACATTTGGATCCAACTTGAGCCAACTCTGTAGAACCTTTGTAGCTCCAGAGTCCCTTCTGGAGGGGAGGTTACTGTTGGGTTTGCATTGTAATGAGATTTCTCCTTTTACCCATTCCTTCTTCCTTTGCATCTCTTCCATAGATATTGATTCCAAGTTCCTCCTAAATAAATATCCTATACCCTAAACTCCATCACTTCCTGGAAAACACTAACCTTCCAGGGAAGTTAAATAACTTGACCAAGGTCACTCAGATATTAAAGGGTAGGGCCAGAATGCAATCATCTGCCTACCTCCAAAGCCCACTTCCTTAACAACCACATTCTATTTCTCAACTACATGGTAATTTTAAGAAGAAAACCATTCAGTGTGGATAACTCTAAGAGATTAATCTCTACCTTATATTTTACAGGTATTAAAATTGTGACGGTAACTGGAGATATCCATAAAAGACAGAAAAAGATTTTTTACCAGGAATTAATTCACCATGGGATCAACATAGAAAGCAAACAAAATGTCTTGCTTTTTTATGCCTCTTTTACATTCAATGGAATCAATTCAATTTAATACATTTATCATTACATACAGTGTATAAAACATTGTGATAGAACTGTGGGGAATACAAGATTAGAAGTGTTTCCTAAAATTTGCCATATCATAGGCAGGTGATTAGGCATGCAAAAGGCAAAAAACTCTAAAACAAAGCAGAATGGTACAGTGGTTCAAATGAGGTGCTAAGGAACTACTAGAAATTATGATACTAACTTTACTAATGATCATGAAATAGATGGAATTAGAAATCGCCTTGAGGAGTGAGATTTTGACAGTGATACATGTTTTTCAACAAGAACAAGATGAAGTGTGGAGACCAATTGGAATGAAAGTGTTACTGAACAAAGTTCATGTGACCATTGCAGAGCAAACCAAAACATCAGAATTTAGAGCCTAGAAAAGTTGGTTTCAAGACCAAGCAAGGAGAACAGGAGATTCAGGATCAAAAACCCTGAATTCTGCTATGGTTTTCAAGGAGAAGTTTTTACAGGCTAAACTTAGGGTGAGGGCTGAAGGCTGTGCCTGAAGTTATCATCATTTACCTGGGTGGGGTCCTTAGCTACTTTGCTCAGTTATGTCCAACTCTTTGTGACTCCATGGACTGTAGCCCACTAGACTCCTCTGTCCATGGGATTTTCCAGGCACAAATACTGGAGTGGTTGCCATTTCCTTCTCCAGGGGATCTTCCTGACCCAGGGATCTAACCCAGGTCTCCCATATTGTGGGCAGACTCTTTACCACCTGAGCCACCAGGGAAGCCCTTAGTTCTTCAGAGGAACTCAAAAGTGTTATTAGATATATTCCTTCAGGAGAACCAGGACCTTGCCTGGAGGATGCACAACTGTTTCTTGATTACTCCTCCTTTGTTTTTTCATTCTCTGATTTGCAAATATTTGAATCTGCCTTTTGGAACTCAAGGAAGGCCTGGGAGGTTGAAGAAAGCCTATTTTCTACAAACTAAAAATGGGGCCATGGAAAGGAATCATAGAAGGAGTGCCCCTCAGGGTCCTTCTTGGTTTCAGTCCTACTTTTTCATTGATTTCCCTGATGGCTCAGTGGTAAAGAATTTGCCTTTAATGGAGGAGATGTGAGTTTGATCCCCAGGTCAGGAAGATCCCCTGGAGGAGGAAATGGCAACCCAGTCCAGTATTCTTGCCTGGGAAATCCCATGGAAAGGGGAGTCTGGCGGGCTACAGTCCATTGGGTTGTGAAGAGTTGGACACGACTGAACTTGCCCTCACCAGGTATTGGACAAAGAGAACAGGTATTGGACAAAGAAGGGAATAACATTTTGAATAGACAGTTCCTTGTCAGAGGAACTCAGTTTTAGGGAGACTTGGTTTCAAAGGGGAATTCCCTCCTGGTCCACTGGTTAGGACTCAATGCTTTCACTACTCAGGCTGCAGGTTCAATCACTGGTTGGGGAATTAAGATCCACAAGCCATGCAGTGCAGCCAAAATTGAAACAAAATAAAAGAAACTGATAATCAACAGGAATGGAAGAGTATGGGATCAGGAGGCTATAGAGATAGGCCAAGTGAGTGATAAGGACTTTCTGGATATAAGGTCAGCAATTAAAAAAAAATGATACAGTGGAAACATTTAGAAGGTAGAATTAATAGAGAGTTGATTATATGAGGAGTAAAATACAAGGAAAAACTCTAAAATAAAGATATATTCAGAGGAAAAAAAAAAAACATTGCCAGTTGATAGTTTTGCCAAAGAAAGAGGTTTACTCCCAGTTTAGTATCCACACATCTCAGCAGGGTGTCTTCTAACCTCCCTAGTGGAAAGCATTCTATATTGCAAAAGCCTCCACTGAGTATTAATTTTCATGTCCAGAGAACTTGTCTCATGCCCAATATAGAAAACACCAGCTGGCAAGAATGGATAAGGGTTTCACATAACTTGGCCCATTTCTCGGCATCCGTCTGCTGATAGAAGTGGCCTAGGAGAAATTCAGGATGAATCCCTAATGTCTTTTGTTTCACTTGGTTCTCATATATAAGAATTCAAGAGCATCTACACACATTTCTAATATTTTTATCTATATTTACTATTGAGGTCAGACTTACCAGAAACAAATAATCATTCAGTTTCCTTTGAGGTACTGATAGTATCTTAGAGGTGAGGTGAGGTGAAGTCGCTCAGTCGTGTCCGACTCTTTGCGACCCCGTGGACTGTAACCTACTAGGCTTCTCTGTCCATGGGATTCTCCAGGCAAGAGTACTGAAGTGGATTGCCATTTCCTTCTCCAGGGGATCTTCCCGACCCAGGGATCGAACCCGGGTCTCCCGCATTGGAGGCAGACGCTTTAACCTCTGAACCACCAGGGAAGGCTATCTTAGAAGAATCTGTTAAATTTCCCTTACAGTAATCACTAGATTCACAATGAGCTCCCCTGTGTCCTAAGGCACTTGGTAGATATTTGTGGTAATGACCCTCATCCAGGTTTGTTTTAGTTTTTTCCCTAAACTAAAGAACCTTTATCTCTTTATATAGAGAACTCCTAAGAAGTTAAGCATATCTGTTTTCAAACAGACAGGGTCCTTTGGCAAGAAATGCAAATTACGACCTTCTCTAACCCATTGTGGAGAAGAACCCATTGACCTTCTCTGGAGTTAAGTGTTAAATGTTCTGAAAGAAAGTTTATCAATGAAACATCACTCATCAATCCTCTAGAGTAAGGTAGCTTTCCTGGAGAATGAAAAAGAGAAAATCACCAACAAAGGCTATTATTGATTAACTAGCTCAAGTCAAATCCCCCAACCTTACATAGTTCTGAAAATGTGAAAAGGAAATGCTCTTGTCTTAATTCATGTGTAAGAATCATCAAAAATATTAATTGGCTTCTGAGTCCTTTTAACCCAATTGCAGTGGCCTTTGTCAATATCTTTGCTTTATGGTGTGGTAAGATATTCCAAGCTTAGCTTGCACATTTCCTGCCCCAGAGCTAGCCATTTTCCCAAATAATCTTTGTTCCTTTTAATGAGAAATGATATTTACAGATCACAATTCAGGTACCAGAAATAATCATTGCTATTAGATTGCCCATTGTTTCTTGCTTTTTCGAATAGCGAGGAACCATACAGTTTCGAGCTATATGAAATTGCCTTTCTATAAACAAAAATAATGGTAAAATATCAGCAGTTTCATGTGGCTTGATCTAATATTTTCAAGATAAAATACATCATAAGTTCATCTAATTCAAACTGTATTTTATAAGGCTTATTTTCAGGGAAGGGAAATGGGTAGAGATACAGATGAAATAGAATTATCCATATAGTTGTTGAAGCTAAGCAATAGGTACATGAAAAATTATAAGTTTCTCTTTTGAATATGTTGGAAAACTTTCATAATATAAAGTTTAAAAAAACTCTATAAGAACGGTAATGCTAGTGAGTGATGCTGAAGATGCCTATCAAGGGTTTGAATAAGTGTTTCATTAAATGAGAGCAGAAAAAAATTATAAAGCATTATATTGTATATAATACTACTTAAAATGTATGTTTATGTATTTAATATATTGAATATTTTAGAACTTTGATAAATACATATAAATATAGATAAATAGGTATAGATAATGATCACAGACCTTTTGGGAAGAACCTTTTATTTAAGGCTCCAAGGTCTTCTATTAGGTAAATCACTGCTTTTTTCATTAAGAAGACTATTTGTGGCCTTAAGTGAAAGAAGACTCAACAGGTATTTATGAAGCATCTTTGATGCACACAGCTGTGTGCTAAACTCATTGGGTATGATATAATTCATTTACTTATATTTATTTGAAAGGTTTATAAAATAAGACCAGATTACAGAGATAAACAGGGGTGAGAAGGGGAAAAGGATAAGATAATTTTTGGAAATTAGAATGGAAGCATGTGTTTAATGGAAAATTACATACTACAAACTTCCAAACTATTGTTCTATGTGGGTTTGTAATTTATTTTTAAGTTTTCTAGTCATCTGAATGAAAAAGTCCAGCTTAATCAACTTCCTAATTAATGGAGACCAAAAAATAAAGCTAAACCAAATTCTATGGAGAAGTACTGCAATTCTTGGTATTAAAAAAGAAAAGAAAAGATCGTGAAGATACAACTCTTCTTATCCAAGCCAAAAAATTTCAGACATAACAAAGATTTGCAAAGAGGAAGAAGGCGGTCTTTTCATTTATTGTCATTTTCTAGATTAGAAAACCGAGAAGTGATATCTACCTTTATTACATCACAAGCCTCTTTGGTGAGAAACAACTTGCCATTGGTCAAATCAAACTCTTGGTGACATTGTAAACATATAGAGATACCGAGGAAGAAAATATTGTCAGATCCTATGAAAACTGGTAAAAGAAACTGAAAATATGTGAGAGAATGACTCTTTTCTCTGTCATTGAAAAAATGAGATTATTTCCTTTGTCTTAAAAAACCTGAATTGTGTTCTGTTTCTTAAGGCTCTTAAGATTTCCAATTTGGCCTTGGAATGCAGAATGAAGTAGGGCAAAGACTAATAGAGTTTTGCCAAGAAAATGCACTGGTCATACCAAACACCTTCTTCCAACAACACAAGAGAAGACTCTACACAGGGACATCACCAGATGGTCAACACCAAAATCAGACTGATTATATTCTTTGCCGCCAAAGGTGGAGAAGCTCTATACAGTCAAAAAAACAAGACCAAGAGCTGACTGTGGCTCATATAATGAACTCCTTATTGCCAAATTCAGACTTAAACTGAAGAAAGTAGGGAAAACCACTAGACCATTCAGGTATGATCTAAATCAAATCCCTTATGATTATACAGTGGAAGTGAGAAATAGATTTAAGGGACTAGATCTGATAGACTACCTGATGAACTATGGAATGAGGTTCATGACATTGTACAGGAGACAGGGATCAAGACCATCTCCAAGGAAAAGAAATGCAACAAAGCAAAATGGCTGTCTGAGGAGGCCTTACAAATAGCTGTGAAAAGAAGAGAAGGGAAAAGCAAAGGAGAAAAGGAAAGATATAAGCATCTGAATGCAGAGTTCCAAAGAATAGCAAGAAGAGATAAGAAAGCCTTCTTCAGCAATCAATGCAAAGAAATAGAGGAAAACAACAGAATGGGAAAGACTATAGAGCTTTTCAAGAAAATTAGAGATACCAAGGGAACATTTCATGCAAAGATGGGCTTGATAAAGGACAGAAA
>SJYX01002384.1:190266-229581 GCA_006410675.1 Oreotragus oreotragus | reverse complement strand
ACACCTACACTCCAAGCAGCTCTCTTCTTGGGTGAAACAGGGAGGCTGCTGGGAAATGGCCCTTTCTGCTCATCTCAGAGTGATCCCTGCACTTTCTGGGGCTGTGATTATGTGTTCTCTGAATGCATTTGCTTTTGAAGAGATCTGGAAGCAGGGTTTGTGCCTGATTCCCAGAGCTCAGAGATCCCTGCTGCTCCAGCCTCTCTCCCGCAGCGTCTGTCTGTTGCACAGTCTCCTCTGAAGCTCCCCTTCCCCATCCCCACCCTCTGAGCTTCCTCTGGCTCCTCTCATCCTGGCCTCTCTCCTCACCTCCTCCTCTTTCAGATCTATGTTGAGAACCATCTGGTTGCTGTGCAAAGACAAAGATTTTTCTGAGAACTTGCCAAAAAAGGCACTGAAAACCCCGGCCGTTGATTCAATTTACTCCTCTCAGGGTGATTTGCAAAGACGGTTTGGCAGGAGCCCAGATGAGTCTGGGTTCTAGGCCTCCTTATTTGCAGATGAAGAGACTGAGAAGGAGAAATCATGATAAACAGTCTCTAACACCTGAGCTTCTCTATTCACCTTCCAGAGATTCCTCCATCTGTCAGTATCCAATACTTCCTAGGACCTATGAGAACCCCGTAAGACTGGGTGGGTCTCCTCTCCTAAAACGTTGCAGCAGATGCTGTTATCCCCTCGGGTCACGCCTCCTGGCCCATCCCGAGTCACCTTGCAGCCATGGATGGCTCCCAGGACACTGACGGCCTCCTGCCTCAAATGACTGCCCCTCTTCAGTTCCTCTCTGCCTGTGGGCTTTCTCCAACATCACAATGTTCAAGCGAAGGGGGCTTCACACGTCCTGGGAGCACCCCGCACACTGAGGGTGAGGGTCAGTGGATAATGACCCCAGAGCCGCCAGCCACCATGAGGATGGTTCTCAGGGGTCTCTGTGTAATTCCTCAGATGGCCCCAGCGGAACTGAGCCCTGGTGGCTCACAGAGGTGCCCACCCAGTGATGCTCCTTGTTGCTGGTTTCACTTTCTTCCCTGCTTCATTCTTTGCACTCTCACTTGTGTGCCCTGA
The DNA here is from genome assembly GCA_006410675.1 of Oreotragus oreotragus. Classification (NCBI taxonomy): domain Eukaryota; kingdom Metazoa; phylum Chordata; class Mammalia; order Artiodactyla; family Bovidae; genus Oreotragus; species Oreotragus oreotragus. The sequence goes on along the minus strand of SJYX01002384.1, from coordinate 228,516 downwards.
AATCACTCCCAAATCAACCACCAGAGCCCAAATGCCTGTCCTAGGTCTGGTTTGGGGCACCCACTCTAAGGCAGGTGTCCTCCTTCCCTTCCCCTCCCCAAGGGCATTAAGTGCCCTGATGTCTATAAAGACAAGATATGCAGCATGACAGAGCCTCTCTCCTGCACAAAATGGAGGGTGTGCCCCTGTTATCGCCAAAGAGATGGTCAATATATGTTTCCTGAGTGAGTGAGAGCAGAAGGAAATAAATGAGTGAATGAACAAATCATATTATCTCTAGGCATCTAAGCTGGGTGTCTCCCCCAGCGATCTATGCCAATGTGCACAGCCATGCCGAAGTCAGCCTTTTCCCACCACAGCCAAAGGTCTGTCCACTGCATGGCCCACCACCCCCTGAGACCTTCACTGTGCTGTCCCAGTCCCTCCCGCGCCACCCTCTGTAACACAGTCAGGCCCATGGGACCCGGACATCCTCCTGCTGGGGGAAGTCCTCAGACTCAGCAGAAAGTTCCAACCCCAATTAAATCAAGGTTAANAGCCAAAGGTCTGTCCACTGCATGGCCCACCACCCCCTGAGACCTTCACTGTGCTGTCCCAGTCCCTCCCGCGCCACCCTCTGTAACACAGTCAGGCCCATGGGACCCGGACATCCTCCTGCTGGGGGAAGTCCTCAGACTCAGCAGAAAGTTCCAACCCCAATTAAATCAAGGTTAAAGAACAGAGTGAAGTGCTCTTATAATACAATGCCATGGTAGACTTGTCTTAGCTGGACTCTGGGGCTCATTCAAAAGCACCCAGACAACCGCCCATTCATAGCTGCCGAGAACAGCCCTAAGAAATGGCAATTCTGGAGCATCAATTTATTGAGACCACACACATGGGTCAGGGTCTCCAGCAGGAGGAATTATTTGTTGTTGGGGAGCTAAAATGGCAGCTGCCAAGCTGAGATCAGTTAAGTTGCAAAGGCCACATCTGGCTCTGATGTCCGTTGACAGCAGGATGTGGTGAGATATCGTAAGCACATCCAGAATACCCTGGGGACTCAAGCTCAGCACCCTGGTCCAGGGAAGAGCATTCTCCAGATGAGAAAACTGAGGTGCCACGCACAGTGAATTGATGACAGACCCAGGGCTCTGAGTGTGAATCCACACAACTCCTGTCCCACTCATGGTTTCTCTGAGAGCAGGCGAAGGGAGAAGTCAGGCTGAAAAGGCAAGCAAAAGGACCAACAAAACCCTGCACCTGTTCACAGGCTGTAGGGCCCTAAGATCTGGTGCTGGCCACCTTTCCAACTCACTTTCCTTCTTAATCCATTTCCTCACCTGCACAAGGAAGTTGACGATTTCCAAGGTTTCTTTCACTTTCAAAAATATGTCACTCTGGCCTCGATTTTCTGTCTTTCAACTGGGTATAATATTCTCCTTCCCAAAATGCTTGAGGATCGTCTGAAATCTCAAAAGGACCAACAAAACCCTGCACCTGTTCACAGGCTGTAGGGCCCTAAGATCTGGTGCTGGCCACCTTTCCAACTCACTTTCCTTCTTAATCCATTTCCTCACCTGCACAAGGAAGTTGACGATTTCCAAGGTTTCTTTCACTTTCAAAAATATGTCACTCTGGCCTCGATTTTCTGTCTTTCAACTGGGTATAATATTCTCCTTCCCAAAATGCTTGAGGATCGTCTGAAATCCAGAAACTCTTTAGCACAGTTGTGTGAAATAAATCCTGCCAGAATGCCATACCTCACACAGCTGCAGCAAAGTGATGCATCCGAGCTGTTGACAGGAGCAAAGGGGAAAGGAATATGTTAGTTCCCAGATTAAGAATGTCTAGATTCAGAGGAGGGGTCTCAGGCTGGGCTATAGAGTTTACAGTCCCTGGAATGCTCCCTATGTAAAGGGATATTTTCTCTGTCACAGAAGGTTAGAAGGAATCACAGATTTCAGGCTCTCTATCTAAAGGAAGTTCAGGAGCAAAGAGCATAGTGGGAAAGGAATACGGAGGAAGTAGGACAGGACAGGAGCAGGACAGGCTCCTTTCGCAGTGCATGCATGCTGAATCACTTCAGTCATGTCCGACTTGGCGACCCTAGGACCGTAGCCCACCAGGCTCCTCCGTCCATAGGATTCTCCAGGCAACAATACTGGGGTGAGTTGCCATGCCCTCCTCCAGGGGATCTTCCTGACCCAGGGATGGAACCCAAGTGTCTTGCATCTCCTGCATGTGAGGTGAGTTCTTTACACTAGCACCACCTTGGAAGCCCCATTTCTGTAGTGAGAGATTCCAAAAGCTTGGGCTCAAGGATCAGAAACTCCTGAAATCAAACGCTAGATCCATCCCTCATTAGTCAAATGTTTGAGGGAAATCAGCTCAACCTTGCTAAACCTCAGTTTCCACATCCACAAAATGGGCAGTGAGAATGGCAACTCTCTCATAGGGATGATGCTGGCAGATTCCTTAGCACCACACCTAGCCTAGGTCATTTCTAGCAGTAGCATCAATAGCAGCAGCAGTAGTTGCTGCAAATCTACAGAGATGGGTTCTCTAAGGAGCAGTCACAGAACGGACTCTGACAACTGGAAGAGAAAAGGCTGTGCTTTTGGGAGAGGAGCAGATGGATTGGCCTAAGCTGAGTGAAATTTGGTCAAGCACAGAGATCCAGACCATGCAAGTGAAGGAATGCAGTGAACAATTTCTGATTATGGTAATGATAGGAGAAATTATTCATATCAGTCTAACAGCAATTATATTAGTTGGAAGAACAGCTATGAATCCATGTTCTAATGGTGGCTGTAATGAGTATTGTAATAAGAAGCTGAAGGCAAATTTCATCTAGTAGATCAATCAAGAAAAGGCTTAAATGGAGAATTATGAGTGAATCATTATCCCATGAACAATTGCAAGACAATGGGTACGAATGTTAGAGCAATGAGAAAGACGAATTTACTGCCTCAGCCTGACTGTGAATGAGTACTAAGTCAGACAAATATCCTATCATGGGAGGCTCAGAAAATGAAACGATGTTTCTCAAATTCCACAGAGGGTGAGTAGTGCAGTCCAGACCCAAATTCAGTTTGGAGTTTGGTCTGACATCAAAATTTCAGCCACCAGTCAAAGCGGACCATATTTGAGTCTTTACGCATGACTGTTCCTGACTTGCCTTGCCCAGTGGGACTGGGTGCCAGAATGGTTCAGGACAGAGGGATGAGAGGGGAGGTTGCCTGTAGTGCTGAGGGGCTGCGTATGCTATATAACCAGGAACTATGGCTCGCAAGGCCTTCCCTAGTGGCTCAGGGGTAAAGAATACACCTGCCAATGCAGGGGATGTGGGGTCAATCTCTGTGTTGGGAAGATGCCCTGGAGATGAACCTGGCAACCGACTACAGTATTCTTGCCTGGGAAATCCCATGGACAGAGAAAGCCTAGTGGGCTACAGGCCATGGGGTTGCAAGAAGTGTCAGACGCGACTTAGTGACTGGACAACAACTACAAGTGGCTTACCGAGCTAGAAGGCAGGATTATCTGTGAAACAGTGGGGGAAACCCACATATATTGTCACAATGAAGCGGTGAAGTCCTTATTATGGAAGTCATTCCTAGAAGGGCCCGTAGAAATAGTAAAGTGCAGCCCCTCCCTTTAAAGATTAAACACTGAGGATGCCCAGATGGGGAAAATGATTGGCCAAAGGTCAAGGTCTGAGCAAGCAGCATGGCATAGTAAGGAGTCAGAGACTAGACTTAGGTTTTTCTAGACTTCCCTCGTAGCTTTCCCCATCATGGTTTGATGACATTCTTTGGACGTTTGTAAATGAGCATGTGGTTCAGATAACATGCTGAGTAGATGCAATGAGTTGGGCCAGATGACCTGCCATGACCTGGATTCCCATTTCCTATGTCTTCACGCCATTAGCCAGAAGATATCAGGCCACCCTTCCTGGTCCTGTACAACGCAGACACCCCTCAGCCCTTCTTCACTGGGGTAGCCTCTGTCCATGGTACTGTAACAGGCTTTGCATTTCAATAGATGAAAGTAAGTGAAAAGTGTGAAAGTGTCAGCTGTTCAGTCGTGTCCAACTCTATGACCCCATGGACTTAAGCCCACCAGGCTCCTCTATCCATGGGATTCTCCAGGCAAGAGTAGTGGAGTGTGTAATCGTCCCCTTCTCCGAGGGGTCATCCCAACCCAGGGATCGAACTCCGGTCTCCCACATTGCAGGCAGATTCTTTTCCATCTGAACCACCAGGGAAGCCTGAGGAGTGCTCACCAAAAGTCTTTGAAAGCAGGAAGGGGATATGAGGATCAGAGAAGTCTTCTTGGAGAGAATAAGCTTTAACCCAAGGTGACCGGGTGTTAGTCAAGTAAAAAAGCGGTGGAGAAGAGAACTTCAGGTCTGTATTTTAGGTTGACATCACTTGTGTGTCTAACTATTTTTAGCTTTGTGGCTTTGGAGGAGAATATTGCTCTAGAATTACATCTCACCGAGATGATATTATCTTCAAGCCATCCAAGCCCACAGCTTTGTCCATGAGAATAGCAATAATCTCGTCTTTCCAAGGACCATGATTTTCTTTTTGAGTGGCTATATCAGTGAGAAAAAGGACAAAAGCGACTCCATCTACCCTCCACCTGGGGAAACAGGATTAAATTGCTCTGCTGAAAAGTTGAGAAATTAACGGTTGCCACTGTAGATCCTAAGAAGTCTTTTGGAAAAAGACTCAGAGTGGCTTCTGAGAAATTTAGAAGGGTGGTAGATACATAAGTACAAATATGCACACACCAGAACATACATATAGGAACATGCTGACAAGATTACCCATACAATACAACATATTCCCACATTCATACATGGCCACACACACAGGTGTACATATTATGTGCAACTTTCGTTGCACACCAAGTGGATAAACAGGTGGAGCATTTCATAATGAGCTCCAGCTCTTTCAAATCCATAAACTTCCACGTAGGAATAAACCATAAGAACTCAATAAAGTCACCAGTTTTGAGTTTGAGCAGCCTCTATTGGGATTCCCTGATGGCTCAGTGGTAAAGAATCTGCCTGCAGTGTAGGAGACACAGAAGATGCAGGTTTGATCCCTGGGTCAGGAAGATCCCCTGGAGGAGGAAATGGCAACTCACTCCAGCATTTTTACTGGAAAAATCTCATGGACAGAGGAGCCTGGTGGGCTACAGTCCAAAGGGTCCAAAAAAGACACAGCTGAGCGCAGCACAGCACAGCCACTGTGATTGAGGGCCCCCTTACCTTACTATAAAACAGAGTGGCAGTGGAAGTGTGTCATGTTAGACATTGTATCAGTTGATTCCCTAAGACTTTCCCAGGTCTCAAAATGTAAGGATTAGGACTTTCTCACTTGTCAGAGAAAAAAGAAATAATAGACTCTTCCTTGGTAAGTTGCTAGAGGATATCATGTAAAATTCTTAGGGCAAGGTATGATCAGTCTTTCTCATCTTAACCACTCTAACAGGTAAATTTTAATATCTCACTGTGGCTTTAATATGCATTTTCCTAATGACTACTGTTGTTGAACCTACTTTCCTGTGCTTATTTGCCATCTGCTTGGATGAGGTATTAAAAAAAATTTTTTTTTTGACCTTCTTAAAACTGTTTGTTTTCTTACCTTGAGGTTTGAGCATCTTTATATATTATGGATATATATCTTTTAGCATACATATGAATTGCAAATATTTTGTTTCAATCTGTGGCTTATCTTTTTGTTCTCTTTAAAGGTGTCTTTCAAAGAGGAGGCTGTTTTGTTTGTTTTGATGAAGTCTGATTTATCGGTTTGTTCCTTTTAAAGTTGTGTTTTTGATGTTATATCGAAGAAATCTTTGCCTAAGCAACATGATTTTCTGTGCTTTCTTCTGAAACTTTATAGTTTTAGATTTTACATTCAATATGGATCAACTTTTTTCTGGCATATGGATATCCAATTGTCCTAGAATCATTTGTTTAAATAACTATTATTTCTCAATGAAGTTGTCAAAACTCAATGTCTGTGTATGTATGGGTCTATTCCTGGACTCTTCTGTTCCATTGTTCTATATGTCATTCTTGATGTCAGTATCACAATGTCTTAATTATTATAGCTTTACAATAGGCCATGAAATCAGGCATTGTTAGTTCTCCAACTTTGCTGTTCTCTTTAAGAATTGTTTTCAGTATTCTAGGTTATTTACATAGATATTAGAATAAGACTGTCGATATTTGAAAAAAAAATGGCACTCAGTTTCTGATTGGAATTGCATTGAATCTATAGCACAATTGGAGGGAGAGTGTTGGTGTTTTGTAGTTTTCCATGTATAGGACTTGCAAATATTTTATCAGACCCATTCCTAGGAATCTCATATTTTCATGCTATTGTAAGTAGTATTGTTTTTATAATTTTTATTTCTGATTATTTGTTGCTAGTGTATAGAAATATACTTGGTACTTTCATATTGATCTTATACCCTATAACCATCCTGAGCTCATTTATTCACTCTAATATCCTTTTTGTATTATAAATTCCATCAGGTTTTCTACACAAATGATCACATTACATGTGAAAAAACACAGCTTGCTTTTCTCCATCCTGAGTGACTTAACTTGTGTGTGTGTGATTCCACTGAGCAGAACTTCTAGTTCAGTGTTGAATAGAAGTGGTAAGAGCAGACGTCTGCCTTCTTCCTGATTTTAGGAGTGGAGTGGTATCTTTCTCTTAAAAGACAGTTCTATAGGGTTTTGGTAGATACTCATTAGGTTGAGGAAGTTCACTTCCTATTCCTACCTTACAGAGACTCTTTATCAGGAATTAATGTTGGATTTTGTCAAATGCTTTCTCTGTATCATTTAAGATAATAGTATAATTTTTCTTTTTTTGAATTTTCATTATAAATTATCATCTTAATATGATGAATTACATTGACTTTCAAATGTTAAACCAACTCTTCACTGCTGGCATAAGTCCCATTTAGCCATAATCGCTGGATTTTATTTATTAAAATTTTACTTAGAAATTTTACATTTAATTTCATAATAAATATAGGTTATAGGTTTTTTGTTATGTCTTTATCATGTTTTGGTACAAAAGAATTGTTGACCAGAAGGGACGAATTGAGAAATAATCACTTACCTTCATTTTGGGGGAAAACTTTGCACAGAATTTGCATCATTCTTCCTTAAATGATCAATAGAATTAACCAGTGAAGCCATCTGAAACTGGATTTATCTTTTGGGAAATATTTTTAACTACAAAATGTGTTTAATAGAGGTACAGCTATTCATGTTACATATTTCCTCTTGAGTGAGCTTTGGGGGTTCATATCTTTTAAGCAATTCATCCATTTCTTCTAAGCTGTAACAGTATTGTCATAAAGTTGTTCCTAATATCCTTTTATTATCCTTTCAATGTCTGTAGAATCTGCACTGTTGTTACCTCTCTCATTTCTGATCTTTGTTCTTTGTGCCTTTTTAATTCCTTATACAGTCTGGCTAGAGGTTTATCAGTTTTTCTGATTGCCCCAAAGAACTGGTTCTTGTTTTATTGGTTTTTGCTTTTATTTTTCAGTTATTTATTTCACTGATTTCCCCTCTGATCTTAATCATTTTCTTTCTTTTGTTTACTCTGGATTTCATTTAATCTTTTTTTCCTAATTCTTAAGATTGAATCTGAGACCATTGATTTGAGACCTTTCCTCTTTTCTATCATTAGTGTTATGATAAAGATCCTAATTGGGGCTTCCCTAGTAGCTCAGATAGTAAAGAATCTGCCTTCAATGTGGGATAGTCCTGTTGGTTCCCTGGGTCAGGAAGACTCCCCTGGAGAAGGGAATGGCTACCCACTCCAGTATTCTTGCCTGGAGAATTCCGTGGACAGAGGAGCCTGGCAGACTACATATAGTCCATAAAGTTGCAAAGAGTCAGATAGGGCTATAGTCCATAAGGACGCAAAGAGTTGGACAAAACTGGAGCAACTGAGCACACGCGCACAGATTTCACTGTGTTGTGTTTAATTTCCATTCAGCTCAAAGTACTTCTTAATTCCTCTTTTGATTTCTTATTTGACCTATAAGCTATTTAAAAATGTTTTATTTCATTTCCAAATAGCGATTTTCTAGAGATTTTTCACAGTTATTAATTTCTAATTCAATTCCATATTGCAGTCAGAGAGCATACTTATATTGCTTGAATCCTTTTAAACTCATTGAGACATTTTCATGGTCTCAACTATGATCTAGGTAAATGATCCACATGCATTTGAAAGGATATATATTCTGTTGTTAAGTTGATTGTGTTGTTCAAACCTAAATTCTTACTGCTTTTTGTGTACTTTTCTATTATTTTTGAAAGAAGAATATTGAAGTCTCTTGCTATAATTTGAATTTATGTATCTCCCTTGTAGTTCCATCAGTTTTTGTTTCACGTATTTTGAAGTTCTGTTAGTCTCATAAACGTTTAGGATTAGATGTCTTCCTAATGAATTGGCTTCTTTGTCATCACAGAATTATCTTCTTTATCTCTATTCATAGCATTTTCTCTGAAACATACTTTGATGCTAATATATAGCCACTTTAGGTTTCTTTTGATTGATGCTAACACAGTACATCTTTTTCCAACCTTTTACTTTTAACCTATATGTCTTTGTATTTGAAGTGCTTTTCTTGTATAGATGGCACGTAGTTGTGTCCATTTTGATCCAACCTGACAACCTCTGCCTCTTAATTGACATGTTTAGATTGCTGACCTGCTGGGTTATTGTGAGGATTAGGATACTGGCAAAGACGAGGGTCACTTAACTCTTTCTCCAACCCCACCTCTTCAGCCATCTCTGTTACACTTCTTTTAATCATTTACAACTGACTCATCACACCTTCTTTGTAACCTTTATTATAATATATAATATAAAATAATGTTATTCGAGGTAATCTATTACATTTGTGTAATTCCATGTTATCCACTTCCCTGACCAGTAACTACAAATCCCAGGATTAATGAATGAATGAACGAATGAGTGAGTGATGTCTTGTGATGACTCTTCTTTAACCTCATAACTCTCTCAAGGTCAATGCGCCCCATCCCAGGCACTCACTCTCTGTACTCCTCTTCCTGTCTGCCCTCAAGAGAGAAGCCCCAGTCTTAGGAAGGCAGGAGACAGGCATGAGATCGCAAGTCCAGTCCTCGGGCATCTGACCCACCTCCAGGGGGTCTCCTCCAACCTGCCTCCTCTGCTCTTGCCATGAATATAGACATGGGTCCTCTCCCTCCAAGGACTCTAAGGTGCGGGCCACACCACCAAGCTGAGCAGCAGCTCTGAGGCAGCCCCCACTGCTTCACTCCATCCTTTGAGTCTGTCCTCTGGCAGGGGCCCATTTGTCCACTGTCCTCTCTCCTGGCCTCAACACACACACACACACACACACACACACACACACACCCCAATACTCAGGTTGAGGAGAACGCCCCAGAACTTAACTACTCATGTCAACCGCAGCTGGAAAGTAAATGGCTGAGCTTTGGGGTGACTTTGATAGCACAGTTGGTCAAGAATCTGCCTGCAATGCAAGAGACCCTAGTTAGACTCCAGTCTAACTGTGGTTGTACCAGAAGTTCTGCATAAGCTGACACCTCCAGCATACTGTCTGGATGCTCAGTCTCTTTCTCCTGCCCTAACACGGGGCTAAGGTCTCCACTGCCCTAACATGGGGCTAAGGTCTCCACCAGGCTTTTGGAATTGACATAAGAAGTGATCACATCAGCATCACACATTGCCCTGACCTGAGGAGGTTAGAACAGGAAGTGCATCTCCCACACTGATTGGTCAATAGCCCCATAGACACCTGTTTTAGGCTAGGCTTGTCCTGGGCTCTGGGACTACAGGGCTGGTTTGCCCACCATGTCTGCTCTTGGGGAGCTCAGTCTGGTAACTGGTAGATGAGTCAAACAGAAGCCCAGAGAAGGGATGCAACTGCCCTGGGATCCACAGTCAGGTCGGGGCTAGGTTGGAATAGAACACAGTCATCTCGCCAGGACTTACCAGGCAGGGGCCAGGGCAAGCGTAAGGGTCAGAGGGTGTTTTCTAAAGAAAGATCTCAACTCATAAGAACTTTGCATGGAGCTGAAACCAAAAGGGAAGGGACCTGACCACTGCATCCCATCTCAGGTCAGGGCACCCCTGGCTGCTCCTACTCAATTCTCCAGAAATGCCCTGCCCCAGCTAGGAAAGTTTCACTTGAAAGTAACAATAAACCAGTTAAGTGAAAGTGTTAGTTGCTCAGTCATGTCCAGCTCTTTGCGACCCCATGGACTGTAGCCTGCCAGGCTCCTCTGTCCATGGGATTCTCCAGGCAAGAATACTGGAGTGGGTTGTCATTTCCTTCTCCAGAAAAGCAAAGGTGATATGTATATGTATCTACATGTGAATCATTGTGTTGTTTACAACAGCAAACATCTGGAAAGATCTGATTGCTTTGATTTAAAAGTCCCTCAGTCCGACTTTCAAAGAGTGTCCGACTCTTTGCGACTCCATGGACTGTATAGTCCATGGAATTCTCCAGGCCAGAATACTGGAGTGGGTCGCCTTTCCCTTATCTACGGGATCGTCTCAACCCAGGGATCAAACCCAGGTCTTCCGCATTGCAGGTAGATTCTTTACGAATTGAGCTATGAGGGGAAACCCAAAAAACAAGTTAAACAACTGTGGAAATTTGCCGACTCAGGAAACTGAGACCCTCAAATGTTGGTCTTGCCAAGTTCCATTTCGCTGACATTTTCTCCTCCACTGTTGCCTTCAACCCTGATCCCTCACACCCTCACTCCCTGGAGCCAAAATAAAAGTATGGCTGCCTTATAGGAGTTCTCTCATAGGAGACAAGAAGATCCTCCCCCCAGACCCACCCCCTCAACTCCTTGGCAAACACTTTACATCTCATTGGCCTGAGCTGGGTCTTGTGACCTGCTCTGAGCCAATCACGTACTGGCAGGATGAAGGGCCGACGGCTTAAGCCAATCAGTTCCCACCTCTGGAGCTGAGTGTGGCAGTTTCCAGAGGACAATGTGGCGGCCGTTTGGGGGAAGAGGTGAGGTGGAAGCTGGGGCAGCAGCAAAGAACTGTGACAGACGCCCTGCCACCTGAGATGAGTGCTGCTGCCAAGTCGCTTCAGTTTGAAGGGCCGACGGCTTAAGCCAATCAGTTCCCACCTCTGGAGCTGAGTGTGGCAGTTTCCAGAGGACAATGTGGCGGCCGTTTGGGGGAAGAGGTGAGGTGGAAGCTGGGGCAGCAGCAAAGAACTGTGACAGACGCCCTGCCACCTGAGATGAGTGCTGCTGCCAAGTCGCTTCAGTTGCGTCCAACTCTGCGCGACCCCATAGACGGTAGCCACCAGGCTGAGTAATTTCATCCAATCAGTGAGGAGCCCTCCCTGCTGCGCCAGTCGCATCTTCCATGTTCTGTCTTGTGTCCCAGGCTGCTAAGAAGCTTGGAACCCCCAGTACCCCACCACCCTGGTTCGTGACTCCATCCATTTGCCTTGGTTGTGCCCCCCTCCGCCTCAGCTGGAATTCTCTTCTTCCGTGACGTGTTAGATTCCTAGTATAACCCTGAGTGGGCTTCCCAGGTGGCACTGGTGGCAAAGAACCCACCTGCCAATGCAGGAGACTTAAGAGACGCGCGTTTCATCCCTGAGTCAGAATGATCCTCTGGAGGAGGGCACTGCAACCCACTCCGGTATTCTTATCTGGAGAATCCCATGAACAGAGGAGCCTGATGGGCTACAGTCCCTAGAGTCGCAAAGAGTTGGACACGACTGCATTCTAAAGGAGATCAGCCCTGTGTGTTCTTTGGAAGGAATGATGCTAAAGCTGAAACTCCAGTACTTTGGCCACCTCATGCGAAGAGTTGACTCATTGGAAAAGACTCTGATGCTGGGAGGGATTGGGGGCAGGAGGAGAAGGGGACGACAGAGGATGAGATGGCTGGGTGGCATCACCGACTCGATGGACGTGAGTCTGAGTGAACTCCGGAAGTTGGTGATGGACAGAGAGGCCTGGCGTGCTGTGATTCATGGGGTCGCAAAGAGTTGGACACGACTGCGCGACTGAACTGAACTGAACTGAAGTCACTCAGCACACAGCACATAACCATGAGCAGCACATAATTGGGTCATGCGTACTGTGGATTCCCTGAAATCTTTTACCCACCACCATCATATCACTTGCTAGAGTGTTATAGTTAGATTGCCACATCTGCCCTGCCCAAATATAGATACATACACACACAGCTTGTGAGTTCCTTGAAAGTATGGACTGAGTCTTAATTAAGTTCTCTATTTGCAGCCTCTAGCCCCTGCCTGGTTTAGAGAAGGGACTCGGTAAATATTTGTGGACTGAATGAGCAGAAGTTATTTATGTTGAATACCTCTTGCTGTGCAGGCATTTGCATTTTTACAAAGGACAAAACTGCAAGCCAAAGAAATGACGCTCCAGTGATGGAATTTCAGGCGCCAGTGAGCTGGGCCTGGAAGCTTCTTCTATTGTTCAGTGCCTGAGGGAGGGAGAGGTTGTCACAGCAGGTGAAATCTTCCATTCGTTGCTTTCCAGAGCAAAATTACGAAAACAATCACATTGTCTCTTGAAAAGTGTGAATGTGTCATGGAAACAAATGTGTCTCCCTTAGGCTTTCTGGAAGAGCAAACTTCTCTAGTTCTGTCAGGTTTCTCTGCAGTGGTTGCACTCAGTACAACACTGCTTCCTGACATTCCCGAGGCCTATGAGGGGGGATATTCAGCTGATTGTCAGAGAAGGCAGTGGTACCCCACTCCAGTAGTCTTGCTTAGAAAAATCCCATGGATGGAGGAGCCTGGTAGGCTGCAGTCCATGGGGTCGCTAAGAGTTAGACATGACTGGGCGACTTCNCTTTTTTTTTTTTTTTTCTTTGATGGTAGTGGATCTCAAATGTCCTTTTCCAAGGACATCATGAGAGGCAGCCGAAACCATTTGGAATCACTGAAGAGCTGTTTTGTTTTAACGTAGTGGAGATAAATGGTTAACCCTTTGTAGAGGTCATTCTTTGGAATCAGTCAACTAACAATAAGTACCCACCCTCTACCCAACTTCCCCATTCTGAGGATCCACAGTGTTAAGACCAGACCAAGCACCCCCAACCCCCTTGCTACTCTACCATCATTTTCACTTCATATATGGTGCTTCCTTCACTCTGCCTCTAAGCTGCAGTTCACTGTACCAATGATGATTATTTGACCCAATCTGGAACAATCAGAGCACTTTCTCTGTGACTATGGAATTGAATGAGGAGTAAAAGGAAGAAAAAAGAGAGGGAGAAGAAGATTGATTCAATTTCCCTGTGAGGTAGAGTGGTGACCTGCAAACTCAGGAGCTGTGGGTAGACTTCTTGCCAGACAGACTGGGCAACAAAGAAAGCCAGGGTGCAGGAACAGAACAACGCGATGGTTATGGAGAGAAACAGAGAGCCACAGAAGAATCCAGGTGTGGCTCTTCTGAGACTGAGCATCCCATTATGCTTCTGAGTCCCTCTGCAGTGTTATAATATAGTCTCCTTGTTTGCTTAATTTGATTCACCTGGATTTAAAAATATAATTAAAGGAATCGCAACTAGATACACCCTTTTCTCTTATCATCTTAATGCTCTGTAGTTTGTTTTCTCACTTTGAACCAGGAGGGAAAAGGAACAAATTCTTCTGGCTTGTGGCCTCTGTATTTTATGGCTGATGGAACAGGAAAATCACACCAACTTTGCTAATTCCCAACTCACCTGATGTGTGGGAGTGTTGTTGGTACTTATGCTTAAGTCAAGAAATACGGTTTAAAACTGAGATAATGATGTGAAAGCATCTAGAATGATGTCTTCCCAGTAGTTAGGCGGTAATTAGGTTCCACTGGATACAAGGAACAGAGTCAAGTTATTATTATTTTAAACAGTGGGGTTTGGGAAGGATATTAATAGAAGGAAGGAATCTCAGCTAAGAGCTGAGGCCTGGCTTGACAACTCTAAGAACTGGATTTTCTTGTTAGCAGCAGCAGCAGCAGCAATTTGTTGACCTTACACTATTAAGTGACTTGGTTCCTCTTTGTACTTACTGCTTTTGCTGACCTACTTGCTCATGGTCTATTCAGCCCCCTTCTCCCTTCTTCATTGTTTCTCTTCACTCATTTTGTCTCCTTTCTCGTAGCTTCAGTTTATAACTTTTGAATGTCTGTGACCTTTTTTTTTTTTTAATTTAGTGGTAATTTTATTTGTCTTTCCAACTTGACCTGAATTTCAGATTTTTGCTTATTTTTCCGTTTTGGTTTTGCCTTTTTTTTTTTTGTTTGTTTGTTTGTTTGTTTCCAGCTGCTCCATGCACCTCTGAGGATCTTACTTGCCTCACCAGGAATCGAACCTTGTGCCCCCTGCAGTGGAAGCCAGACATCATAACCACAGGTGGACCGCCCTTTTATAGCCCTGACTACGATTTATTGGAAGGACTGATGCTGAAGCTGAAACTCCAATACTTTGGCCACATGATCTGAAGAACTGACTCATTTGCAAAGACCCTGATGCTGGGAAAGATTGAAGGCTGGAGGAGAAGGGGATGACAGAGGATGAGATGGTTGGATGACATCACCGATCAATGGACATGAATTTGAGTAAACTCTGGGAGTTGGTGATGGACAGGGAATCCTGGCGTGCTGCAGTCCATGGGATCGCAAAGAGCTGGATACGACTGAGCGACTGAACTGAACTGAACCGTTTCTTATCTGGGTGGTTTTTTTCCCCCCACCTACACCTGGCTGATTGTTCTTTTTTTCTCTTCTACATTGTGGAAAGGAATCTGATTTAGCTAGTTAATCTTGGTTTCAGAGGCGCTCTTATATTACTGTCCTCATAGCGCCTTGCTTTTTATGAGTCTCTATGTTAGGTGTCCTCAGTCCTCAGTCCAAGCTGGATGATAATAGGGATGACGGGTGTTAACGGAAGAGGTGCAAGGGCTCATGGTAGGTCATGGCGGCCCGGAGCTGCCTCCTCAGGAGAGACCGTGGACAGAATTCACTTGATTAGTACAGCTCTCAATAAGCCTTTTCTTTCTTTCTTTCCTTTTCTTTCAGCATAGTGACCTGGGGAGATACCTTTTCTAGAAATGTCTTTCATATTGGTATGGGGGCTTATACATAAGCAAGATGACCTGTGGTTTTTTTCATTGTTTTGTGCAACACTTCTTGAAGTGTGGTCAGTGGACTATAGGGAGATCTCCAGATCCTCTCTGAAGTCTGTGGAGTCAAAATTACTTTTATTATAGTGCTAAGATGGTACAATCCTATAGTCTTATGGTTGACTTTTGCACTAGCAGTGGAAAGCAATGGTGGTTAAAATTGCTGGCATCTCAGTGTGACTGAAGGCAGCAGTCACAAATTGTACTAGAAGTCATTGTTTTCTTATGGTCATGCACAGGCAGTGAAAACCAAACCCCCTCCCCCACCCCGCCCCAACACAAAGCCAGTTTCCTTTAAGAATGTCCTTGATGGAGCAGTAATATGTATATTATTAAATCTTGACACTTGGTTATACATTTATTCTATTTTAAAAAATGGGAAAGATGCATGAAGCATTTCGGTTGCACACAGAAGAATAGTTGTCTTGAGTAAAAGCTCTTGTGTGGCGGTTTGAGACTGAAGCTGAACTAGCTGCTTTTCTTATGGGACATCATTTTCACTTGGAAAAAAAATGATAAAAACTATGGTTATTTACACTCGGGCACTTGGCAGCTATTTTATTACAAATGCATGAAATGAAACTGTCACTTCATGGAAAACAATTGACAGTGTTTATTGAAATGAGAAAAATAGGAGTGAAAATTAGAATTTGAGGAAACTTGTAGCCTGATAGTTTTCCAACCCTTAAGGACTTTACTAATGAGATTGGTGGTGATGTTAGTGAATAGAAGTTTTGTTTTTTTTTAATGAACTATGTTAACATTTTGAAGATCTGCCTAACTCAGCGAAGCAATCCTTTCCAGATGACCAATGTCTCATGCTCAATAAAAGATCCACTCAAAATGCAAGCTAGACTAGTGGATTTTATTGTGATTGAGTTTAAAAGCTCGTTTTGTGGTTGAGGATTCCACATTATAATTAACCTTTAGGAAGCGGCCACTCATTGAGTTTTAGTGTAGCATCAATGAAAAATATTGACAACTATCTAAAAGGTTTATTAAAATGTGTATATTCCTCTTTTCTAATAACTTATCTGTATTGGGCCAGATTTTCTTCATATACTTAAAATGACATTTGATAATAGAATGAATATTTGAGGAGATATGAGAAGTCTTCGAGGAAACTAGACATTAAGAAAACTGCCAAAATGTAAAACAACACCTCCTTTTTGGCACTAATTGGTTTTTGTTTTGTAAAAATGCTTTCTAAAAATGGCATTTAGGCTAACAAGTAGTAGGATTATTATTGGTTTTTTGATAGAATTTACAAGTGATAATTTAAAGAATATTTCAGTTCTAATTTCTAATGCTTAAGTATTTATCGATATAATCCTCATAAACTAAAGTTCTTCAAGGTCCTCAGAGAGGTTTGAGTGTGAAGCAGTTGTGTGCAGGCTGGCTGGCACTGGCTCCCAGCAGCCAAGCTGAACATCTCTTTTCAAATCTGTGTTCAGTAGCATCACATTGATGACTTAAAATTGGACATGGGGAACGTATTTATAAACAGAAATCAGGAAATATGTAGAGATTAAAAAAATGTTTATTAAACATTTACCAGTACACTACTCCGTAGAGAACTCCTGAAATAAAAAAATGGGCGAGCCACTGGTCTAGGGGGTACCTCCCTCTCTCTCCTCTGTCATCTTTCCACAGGAATCTTCTTGAATTATTCTTTCTCTTGTTCAATAAATAATCACAGACTGTCTCTATTTTGTAGACAATATGTTGGGAAAGAGAGAGGTCAAGATGAGTAGCAAGTTCTCCATTTAGCTGGGATATTAGAAGTCAATCACAAAATTCTGTGATGGTTTGTTGTTAATAACAGTAAAATGGGAGAAAATTTTCCAACCTGGAGTGGAGATGGGAGCAAGTGAAAGAATCCTGGGAAGGTGTTTACATCAGTCAGTATCCTGTCAGGAGATAGAAATTGCACCAACATTTAACACAAGGAATTGTTAACCAGGTACAAAGTTGCTAGCTAGGTAACAGAAAAGGCAAAAGGAAATTGCTAAATTGTTAGGGAAGCGCAACGGGAGACAGCTACTAGGTTTGTGAAATAAAGAGAAGAGGTTGGAACTATTAAAACTTAGAAAATTGGGTGGGGGCCCAAGAAGCTGAAATTGAGATATTCAGAGCTTGGGGCCTGCTCAGTTGGTGCCAGTGTCTGAGTTTGGAACAGGAGCCCTTTAGGCTGGGAGCCAGATCTCTGAGAAGGAGGTACCTGCTGACTAGTGCCATTGTCTCTAAAGTGGAACAACCTGAGGATGGTTTTACCAGTCCAGGAAAAACAGCCAGCTGAGTTAAGCTGCTGCTGTGGAGGAAACAGAATTACGCTCCTAGGGTAAAGAAATGATGCTAGAGCACAGTTCACAGGCACAGAAAGCAGACAGAAAACATGCAGAAAGTCAGCTCATTATCCTCCAGCCTTGCAGTGTCCTTCTAGAGCACCTGGAGAGTGGTGTCTAACAGGAAGCCAGCTGCAAAGCACAAATGTGATTCGGGGAGTTCCTGTTCCAGCATCATTAAGCAGAGTCTAGAAGCGTGCACTTGGAGCTACAATATAATGGCTTAGTAACTGACACACTGTGCTTCCTGGCCAGTCGGCATCCATAATGACCCAACTACACATATACATCTTCTATATTTCCACCCAACAAGATTCTATATTTCTACCAAAAAGATTCAGTTCCTATATATAAATGACATGTTTTCCTTCTCGCTCACAATCACTGAAACAACTTCCAGGAGTCAGTCACACCACCCACCTCGGGACCGTGTCAAACTCAGCCGTTGCTTTGCCTGAATAGTCTTTTGTTGCGGTTTAGTGTTGCCAAGTCGTTTGCGACCCCATGGGCTGTAGCCCCCCAGGCTCCTCTGTCCATGGGATTTCCCAGGCAAGAGTACTGGAGTGGGTTGCCGTTTCCTTCTCCAAAGGATCTTCCCGACCCAGGGATTGAACCCACATCTCTTGCACTGGCAGGCAGATTCTTTACCACTGAACTACCAGAGAAGCCAGAATATTCTTCTACTAAAGACTAAATTGTAAAGCTAACCTCCAGCAAAACTTGTGAAATAATAAGGGGGAGAAGGAGAGAGAATAAAATCACCCGTCNTGTCTCTTATACACATCTAGATGTGTATAAGAGACAGGGATGCTTGGGGCTGGTGTATGGGGATGATCTGGAGGGAAGATGTGGGGTGGGAGGTGGGAGTTGGGAGGGGGGTTCATGTTTGGGAGTTCGTGTAAAAAAATAAATAAATACAAAAAAAAAAAAAGAAAGAAAATCTAGGAGAGAAACCTGTAAAAAAAAAAAATAAATAAAATAAAATACTTTGCACTCTCCTTTTGCCTTTTTTGATGCTATCCTCATCTCCATCTAACAGCATTTACATCACAGGAGTCTAAAACAGCACTGTAAGTGTTGCAAGCATTCACAATAAAAGATGTTGAAAGAGATGAGTTAAAGGTGAAGAAAACACTAAAATGTGGACATAAGACTGTTAATTTTTAGAAAATATGGGCCAGAAGATACACGTATACACACATACATATGTATGTGGACACATGCATGCACACACGTGTATCTCTAATCAAGACACATTTTTCCCACTAATCAAAAAATAAAACCTGCAAAATTCCAGCTAGTTTCCATTTCATCTTATCTTTACTTTTCCCTTCATCCTTTTTGTAATACTCTCCACCTCTCTCCCACCTATTATCACCACCTTCTATTTCTTTTCTGCTAGCAAACCTTGCCTGCCAGCTTTGAACAAAGTGATGTCCGTGTGTTAAAAAGGTAGGGACAGTCAACAGCCGTCTTTACAAATACAATCCGGGTACACTCTCTCCCCAGAATGATAAACTTATCACCTCTCCAGTCCTTGGTGTGAAGCTGAAGCAGTAATTCTGTCGAATGCCAAAACTGAAATGGATGTAGCCGTGCCATGCCCAGCACTGAGCTGTGGGTGTAATGAGATTTGAATGGGAAACCCCGGACACAATAAATCTGCACCATATGTGACCGTTTCCTGTGTCAGTTCCTTTCTCATAACCAGTGGAGACTTTTTTCCCTCTCATGACCCCACACCACGACTCTGAAATCTTTCATGGCTGCTTATGGGCCGCAGGCTTTTTCCAGCAGTTGTATAAATAAATGAATTTGACAGCAAACATCATAACAGTTAGCAGTAATGTGTGTTCGCCACAAGTGCCTATACTGTTCAGTGGAGAAATGGCAGAGGAAACAGCTTGTTTTGTTACCTAAACAAAACTAGTTTCATTTGACAAGTGGTGAAAGAATTAGTCAAATAAACCTGAAATCCACTGGGACTATTTTTGCCAATTCCTCTTGCCAGTGAAATGTTCCCAGCATCTCAATGCCCATGACTCATGAGAGATAAATTGCCCCCCCCCCACTGCCTTATTCTGAGATAAAGATCTGGGCTGGGAATACCAAACCTTTGGCAGATATTTTGTATTAATCTTCTTTGCAAGGCCAGACTGTCATGTGTGGGAACTCAAGTATGGCAAAGGGTTTTCAAGGAATCTTGTGGGAGACAAACCAAGGACAGTTAAGGTCGGAGGGAAGAGACAAACAATGATGACCCAGTTCACTGAGTACCATTGACTGACAGCAAAGAGTGCTTCCTTTTCACTCTAGAAAGAAAAACATCTACAGAGACCGTTACTGAAATAAATGGGGTTAACATGTTCCTTATCTCCACAGTCCCAATAAAGTGAAGTGGTCTCTCTTCAGTGAATCTGTGGTCAATTTAGGTAAGTTCAAAAAGAGCACAGATTTTCCTCTATAACATGGGTTAGTTGTTTAAAAGCCTTTAAATTTTGCTGCTTCTCCACTGGCATCCCAGTGCTAATCCCCATGCTCCAGACATGAAAGCTGTTAGAGCAGAGTGAGTATTCTTACAAATGCTGGTTATTTATATGGATTCTGGTGCAAACTGCAGTGGTTCAAATTCTGACTCTCTACTTATTCCTTCCATGATATTAGGCAAGTAACAACTTCATTGTGCCTAAGTTTCCTCCTTTGCAAAGTGGGAAGAAAAATGGAATGGTTTCAAGCTCACAAGGCAGATGTGACCATCAAATGTATTTTAAAAGGCTCAGAACAATGCCTGGGACATAATAAGTGCTATTATTATCATCATTATTATTCCAAATGAAGAGACTTAGAAAGTAGTCTCTTTAGAAACACTAAAGCCTTTCTCCATGACAACTTGACATTGGCATTTAATCTGAGAAATGAAATTTTGAATCATAGCACACCTTGAAGTCAGTAGCAATTAATTTCAGGGTATAGGGGTATAGTGCCACACCACTTTACATAAAAATATCATCTGGACCTTGGACATAGTTCTTTCAGATGTAGGCTACTCTTTTTAAGTGGTCCTCTTTGCCATGGTCAAGTAATCTTTGCTTTTAGGATCTTCTCATATTCAACATAAATATCACTGAATAAGAGGATGAAATTTTAGGACTATCACCAACTCATGGATCCTGGTTCAAGTGCCTGCTTTGCAGGTTTTTTTTTTTTTTAATCTTTTTGAAATGTAATTATTAACATGGATTACAAAGTGTTCTGCTCTCTGATAATGTGCAAGAATGCCCTAAAATTATAGAAGTTATGGATTATAATCAACATGAGCAGATATTGTCATGTGCAGAGAGTTAGCTACCTATATAACAGATTCCCAGTATCTCTGTTTTAACTGACAGATCTGCTTGAGTATACATTTCTCCATATCTAGTCAAATACTTCCTATGGAGAAAAGTCAAATATATTAATGAGTTGAATTAGGTAAAAATAAATGGACTCATTACATTTTGCTCTTAGAGCAGTGAGTACCAATAAAACTTGAAAGAGGTGAGTCGACTGAAGGCATGGAACCATTCAACTTTATAAAAGAATGGTGAAACAGGAGAGGCAAAGTGGGGCTGTCTTGTGATTTAAGGAAGGAGGTGGGTATGCTGGAAACAAATACATAAAGTGACATCATCTTGTGATCCAACGGGTTTGAGTGAGGCTCCATCTACAGTAGAATGAACTGAAACCTTTCTGTCACTGTTCCCTATGACCAGACTGCACTGAGACAGCTGGAAACGTCTCAAACACTGGTCTGCAAGAAAATGACTTGTCCCCTAGGCAACTTCACCACTGAGAAATGTCATCTGATAAAATGCCTCTCTTGCTCCTCCCAAATTCCTTCCCAAGATGTTTCAGGGTACATAACCTGATTCACTTTAGGATCCCCACAAGTGAATGTACATGGCCCCAAGGCTGCAGAAACAAAGCTGAGCAGCATCCTCTTTGATTGACTGGCCACTTCCACTGCCTCTTAAAGAGAAAATGAACATGGCACCTTGTAAAGTCTGATATTCTGATTTAAGGATAAAACTGAGGGGACAGAGAAACTTTCAAAGAACTGTAGGTGGAAATTCTTGGTGGTCCAGTGGCTAGGACTCTGTGCTCCCAATGCAGGGGTCTCAGGTTTGATCCCTGATCAGGGAACTAGATCCCACATGCTGCAACCAAGACTCAGAATAGTCAAATAAATAAATATATTTTTAAAAGACTTTCATTTAAAAAAGTAAAAAAATAAAAGACCTGTAGGTTTAATCAAGCAAGTCTGTGGAACTATGAAAATAATAACTAATTATTCATCATTTTCCATGTATGTGTGTGAACATATGTAAAGTCTAGGCTTATCTCTGGAAACGACAGGCTTATACTTCCCTATCCTCTCTTGGTTAAGTAGAATCATTAGTCATTAGTCATTGGGCAGGGGCCTCTCCTGTGGCTTAGCAGTAAAGAAACTGCCTGCAATGCAGGAGATCCGGGTTAGATACCTGGGTCGGGAAAATCCCCTGGAGAAGGGAATGGAGCCCACTTAGTATTCTCCCCTGGGAAATCCCATGGACAGAGAAATCTGGTGGGCTACAGTCCATGGGGTCTCAAAAGAGTCAGACACAACTTAGTGACAAAAACAATCATTTAGCAGAGGTACCAAGTGTCCCTTTGGGGCTATACAACTTAATTGAAAGAGTTGGCAAACTATAGGCCATAGGCCAAATCTAGCCCACTGGCTATTGTTGTAAATAAAGTTTTATTGAAACACAGCCCATACTCATTTGTTTATGCATTGTAAACTATTGTAAACTCTGATTCTGCACTGTAATAACAGACTTGAGTCATTGTAACAAGAAACTCTATGACCTGCAAAGTTGAAACTATCTACTATCAGGCCCTTTACAGAATATGTTTGCCAACCCCTACTTTAAGAGCTCCAAGTTTGTCTCTAAGACTGACCAGCAAAATACAAGAAGAAGGCTAATTTCTCAGACTGGGTCTCTGCCAACCAGAGATATATAAGAAGTGTTAGCAAGAAATAAACTTTTGTGTTTTTTGAAGTACTAAGATTTGCAGGGTATATCCACCCTACTCTGATAGATAAAGCATCTTTGCTATTCTCATATATATCCTTTTCTCTGAAAATATATAATATATCCAGCTATAAGGAAGGGAACAAAGAACATGAAGAGAAGCTTTTTGTTTGTTCATTTGGTCCTCAGAAGACAGGATGAGGACATGAAATATTCAAATTCTCAGTTAACATTTGGACTAGAACTTTTCCCTCTAAATATAAATATTCTCTACATAATTGATCATAATTTTTGCTTCTAATAATAACACATCAGAATCAATCTTCTCTGCTAACACTCCTTGAAAAAGTAGTCCTATGAATCTCTGCAAATTTGCTTTCTTTGCCATAAAATGTCCTCAATATACTGCACACAGAAGGTTATTAATGTCATTAGGGGGAAGGATGTCCGTAAGTCCACAACTGAAATGCTCAAGTCTTTCAGAAGGAGTTCTTGCATTTGGACTTTGGCAGTATTAATATGGGTGAAAAATGTATACAGCTGGCCCAACTTGCACATTTTGCAATGCTTAGTTCTTCTATTTTGGAAGAAAAAAAAAAGGTCCCACTTGTGGGGCAGAAAACAACATGGTCTTTTTCAGCTTCATAGAAGGACAAGCGGCGTGAACAGCCTGCTGCTGCCACTCTTTGGGAGCAGAAAGTGATGAATTCGACTTGAGAGTATCATGTTCCTTGTGTCAGATGTTGAAAGGAGAGCCAAGGGGAATCTTGCCAGCGCTCTGACTGGATGGATAGAGATACCGGGGTGAAATGTCAATGGCATTGATACATTCTTCCTATTCCCTGTGACCTAGACAATAGACAGAGCAGACCACTGGGAACCTCAGTTCCCCAATCATGCATGCAAAAGAATATATGTGAACATTGCTCTCCAAGGAGATGGCACAATCAATAAGTGCACTAACGTCTAGGAAACATGGCAAGGAAAGTTGTCTGAGGAAGGAGGCAGCTACTCAAGCAATCTGCTCACTGAGGGCAGTAAATAGGGACAGGAGGGACAGCAGGTGGGAAGCATGATCGGGTTAACCAGACACTTCTCAGTCCCCTAAACAAATAATTTGGTGGATTCTTAAAAATAAGATACCTCCAAGTCATCTTTTCCTTTTGAAAACTGGTACAATGCAGTTCAGCAAGGTGGAGGGGTTTTTAAAACATTTTGGAATTCGATTTTGACTAACAAAACATATCTAGATTATTGGGATGCACAATTGGCAGCAAAATTCAGACAGAAAAAATAGTAAAAGAATTTTTTTTACTACTCATATATAATAGTAGATACATACTACTATATATGAAATAGACAACAACACAGATTTACTGTATAGCACAGGAAACTATGGGCTTCCCTTGTGGCTCAGTTGGTAAATATATTTGATATCTTCCAATAAGCAATAATAGAAAAGAATCAGAAAAAAAAAAAGTAGATATACACACACATAGATGTATAATCAAATCACCTTGCTATACATCTGAAACAGAATACCTTTAACACAATATGATAAATCAACTTTACTTCAATTAAAAAAAAAACTGAAATTTTAATGTCCTTCCTTTAAATTCTACCCTTTCACTTGTGTGCCTTATCTTGGAAAAAAATCAGGCAGAGTGGCTTATTTATAGCAAACACTTTATACAAAATGAGAGACAAAAAAGTGGCTAAAGCTATAAAAACAAGTACTTCAAAAAAGATCTACAGGACCTTCCTAGTGGTACAGAGGATATGAACCCACCTGATAACGCAGGGGACACAGGCTTAATCCCTGGTATGGGAAGATCCCACATGCCTTGGAGCAAGAAAGCCTATGTGCCACAAATACTAAGCCTGTGCTCTAGAACATGGGAGCCGTAACTACTGAAGCTCACGTGTCCAGATCAGAGGAAAGAGAGGGCATTGCAATGAGAAGCTCATGCACCAAAAAGAAAATAAATAAATAAATTACATTAAAAGATCTATAAATGCCAACAGACACTGCATACAAGCTTAACATGAAAAGGGTAACAGATTAAGCAAAACTTTAATTATATACCATCATATACTATCATATATAAGATTTCAGAATTATAAGCAGTTGCTACTATGGTTTGCATCTAAGGATTTGGACAAAGTCTAAAAAAGTGTAGAATCAGGAACTTGATGACAGCCATCCTGGGCATTATCTTATCATCTTGGATTTTTGTAAATTCTGGGGGCACGTAGGTGACAGGAAGGGAAAACAGGAAAAGAGTTTCATTTTCTAGTTCTTTTGTTATATAGTTCTGATATTTAAGCACTGATTTAATCCTAGCTTTTGTCATTATCCTGATAGGATTTAGACTTTGGGAACATGACAGTTAACAAAAAACGAAGAGACACAGTGCTTGCCTTCACAGGACTGAAGTAGTCAAGTTTCAAGTGCTTCCTCTTTTAGATGCAGTGAGCTCTTTTAGAGCTTGTGAGCAGCATGAATACAGGTATCAGCCCCAGTTCCTCTTGGTGTGACTCCCTCCTTCCCTATACACACTCTTGCCTGACACCCACAGAAGGAAGAATCAGCAAAACTTCCTGAGCATGTACTATGTACCAGGTCCTGAGAGTCATTCATGCGTGCTAAGTAGCTTCAGTCATGTCAGACTTTTTGCGACCCTCCAGGCTCCTCTGTCCCTGGGATTCTCCCAGCAAGAATACTGGAGTGGGCTGCCATACCCTCCTCCAGGGCATCTTTCTGACCTAGGGATCAAACCTGCATCTCTTATGTCTCCTGAATTGGTAGGCAGGTTCCCTATCATTAGCACCACCTGGGAAGCCCATGAGAGTCATTCAACATGTATGTCATATTTTATTTAATCATCACGACAAATGTAGAGGTATGTTTTTATTGCTTCCATTTTCCAAATAAGGAAATTGGACCTGAAGGACTATGAAATGACAAAGTCAGACTTTAGAAGCAGCCCAGATCCCTGAGTCACTACCAGGAGCCACCCACTCTTCTCAGGCTGATATTTGACTGGACAAGAAGTTTTCCTTTTGTTAAAACATTGAGATTGGGGGTTTCTGTTAACTGGAGTTAATCACTCTGCCCTGCACAAAGTTCATGTTTTACCTAAGTAAATGAAGTCAATTTTAAAAGTGAATCAGGATACAGAGGCAAAGAACAGACAAGTTAAGGTCCCGGTTGGTTGGTTTAGAAGCAATAGTAAAAGGAAAGGCCAAAGGCCTTGACTCTCTGACCGAGACTATATCTATCATTTAAGGAGGCTCCATGTAATAAGAGTTTAATAATAATAAATAATACTTATATTTAATAATAATAGCATGACTTGCCTGTTCTTGCAAGTTCACAGAGAATTGGCTACAGATGACTTCTGCTCTCCTAGGTAATCTCCACTTGGTAATTGGCTCAAAACTAGCACGGGGGCCCTTAAAGACAGCTAAGGATTCAGAGGCTTCACTACCATCTGGAATACAAGTGTTCCAGCCGCATCCTACAGCCAAGAAAGAAAGTCAGAAGCTATAAGCAGCTAGTGTGAACTTCGAAAAAAAGTTTGGCAAAAGGGCAAGAGCATATTTTTAATTCCTAAAAGATAGCTCATGTGCTTTCCATTGGACCTGCTCTGTGTCAAAGGCCAATTTCCACTCATTATGATACACTCAGTTAGTTATATGAATATTATGATTAGACACATTCACACACTGGGTCGAAAGCAAAATTAGACAGTATCCATCACTGGGGAGTTTATCATTACACCAACTACAAAATTCTTTTTGTTTGGATTCAAGGCTGATTTCCCCTGAAATACAGGATTTTCCAGATAAAACTAGCCACTGGTCTTTCAGGAATGGTTTTCCAGGTTAATAAGAGCTGCCTCCTGGGAAAATATTACACCCCATAATGCATCTGGTCAACCCTTTGGTGCCATTCAAATTGTTAGGGGTAAGAGTGGGAGAATTCCTTCCTGTCCTCTGAGACGATCATTTTATGCCCCAAAGCTTCAACCTCGTTATTCTTAAGGCATAATTTCAATGTTATTATTGGTCATAAAATTAACCAGATTTTCTTCTCTTTACTTTTCCTCTTCAGCATTTGACTCCCTGACCTTCCTCAACCCAAAAGTCTATGGACTTATTATGCACTAAGTGTAGAAGTATTTCCTTTTATTTGCTTTAAATTTTCCCACTGTTCATTTCATTGAAAGCATGCTTGTTTTCATATTAGGAAATGGGGTAAAGAAAAAGGAAAATAATTCCTACTACTCCTTTGAAATGTGAAAATGTTTACTCTTGTCGCCAATGATTCTAAAACTTTTCACTTTTATCTCACCATCCAGAGCTTCTACTCTGCAACCTGTAGGTACATGGTTAACCTGATAAAGCAAGATTCTTTACCAGTTGCTCCATTGTACTCTGTGCAAACTTCACCTCATTATTTTCCAAACCAATTTCTTTGTTCTAGCTAACTGACACTGGCAGAAAGATTTCCCTCCAAAGGCTGGCATCCATCTGTAGCAGTGGCTGCCAAAGTATTATCTTAGGAAAGACAATGAGATGATAAAAGGTGTCATTAGAAAAGGTGTTGTGATAGATCAGTAGTCTCCTGGGAAAAGGGTGTATCTACAGTATATCCTCAACAAAATTTATCGTCAGTACAAATACCACTACACCTGCTATGCAAACACCTTACATCATAGGTAAATGCTATGATGAGCTTCCACATTCACAGAGCCAGAATTTCATCTATATTCCACACACTATCCAGAAATCTATTCAAATTCCATTACACCAATCCACATCTTTTTAAGCTTCTAAAAATATTTCCTTAATACTCTTTCCATGCTGATCACTGGCTGGCAAAATGTCTCCCATCATTTACTCTAAAGTTGAAAACCACTGGCTGACAAGAATCGTCAGAAATTTGGCTCTAAGATTGTGCTGTTTCAGATGGATGGTCACTGGCTGAGACTACTTAAATCCTACTTTCCTGAATCAGAAAGGCAGCAGAGTTAGGGTGAAAAGCCCTTTGCACAACTGATTCATGCTCCTCTTGTCAAGATGAATGATTGTCCCTCTACTTTATATGGGAAGAGAATTAGACTTTGGAATCTTTAAAACCACACCAAAAGCTGGACTTCTTTGCAAAAATTAAAAAAAACCAAGGTGCCTTAGGTCTGACCTCATCTTCTGATCATCTTCCTCTCCCTCTCTTTGCTCAGACCATCCACCCTCTTCAGATCCTCTGGCAAGACAATCTCTCTATTCCTCTCCCAGACTAGTCATGTGACCCATTTCTATACCTTTTTTCACTTTGCTCACATTTCCCCCTCCATGAAGCCCACCTTGATCATGCTATCCTCACACATGCTCTCGCTGCCTCTTATGATGTTCTGCATTTTAATTTTTTGTCTGTGGCATTTCTCACTTCCTAACCTAGTAGATAATTCACATATCCTTTACAGGGATCATTTAGTATATTGTCTATGGTAAGTAAGCTCCATGAAGGCAAGAATTTTAGTCTCATTTCACACTTATGTAACTCAACTGGGGCTTCCCAGGTGGCTCAGTGGTAAAGAATCCACCTGCCAATGCAGGAGATGTGGCAACCCACTCCAGTATTCTTGCCTGGGAAATCCCATGGACAGAGGAGCCTGGTGGGCTACAGTCCATGGAGTCACAATGAGTCAGACATAACTTAGCAACTAAACAACAAGAAACCCAACTAACATCTTAGTCCAAAGATCTTGCTATAACTGGATGTTATTTGTGTTATCTGTAAAACAAGTAGTGGGTAAGCTTATGAATCAATAAATCAGTCAAGGCTCAACTTGGTAATATCCAAAGTGACCCTGAAATTATTTTCATATTTTCAAACTCTGTGAATTAATACCCAAAATATTTTAAATCAGAACACAGAGGGTAATGAAACTCTCAGTCTGAGTTCTACAAATATGGCCTTGAGGGCCATCCACTTGAATTAATCAAAAAGTGCCACTAATTAGCTAGACTTAAGTGAGGGCTGGTGTGAGGCAATGTGATTTTTTATGTCACATGTCACCTGGATTACATTTTCTTTCTGACATACCAGCCATTGGTCAGGATTTGACACCATGGATTTATCTGATGAAGTGTGCAGAAAACACTGATTTGTTAATTTCTAAGCACAATTGAGAGTCATTTTATAAGAGTGTTTCCATTTTTACTGAGGAAATCAATACTTCAGTGTTTCAAGTATATAACAGTGTGGTTTATTAAACATAGCTCCATTTTGAGAACAAGGGGGCCTGGGTTCCTTGTTTTGCTAAAATCCACATTTCTTAAACATTCTCTTGAAGTGAAGTAAAGTGAAGTCGCTCAGTTGTGTCCGACTCTTTGCGACCCCATGGACTGTAGCCTTTTTCCACTCATTATGATACACTCAGTTAGTTATATGAATATTATGATTAGACACATTCACACACTGGGTCGAAAGCAAAATTAGACAGTATCCATCACTGGGGAGTTTATCATTACACCAACTACAAAATTCTTTTTGTTTGGATTCAAGGCTGATTTCCCCTGAAATACAGGATTTTCCAGATAAAACTAGCCACTGGTCTTTCAGGAATGGTTTTCCAGGTTAATAAGAGCTGCCTCCTGGGAAAATATTACACCCCATAATGCATCTGGTCATCCCTTCGGTGCCATTCAAATTGTTAGGGGTAAGAGTGGGAGAATTCCTTCCTGTCCTCTGAGACGATCATTTTATGCCCCAAAGCTTCAACCTCGTTATTCTTAAGGCATAATTTCAATGTTATTATTGGTCATAAAATTAACCAGATTTTCTTCTCTTTACTTTTCCTCTTCAGCGTTTGACTCCCTGACCTTCCTCAACCCAAAAGTCTATGGACTTATTATGCACTAAGTGTAGAAGTATTTCCTTTTATTTGCTTTAAATTTTCCCACTGTTCATTTCATTGAAAGCATGCTTGTTTTCATATTAGGAAATGGGGTAAAGAAAAAGGAAAAGAATTCCTACTACTCCTTTGAAATGTGAAAATGTTTACTCTTGTCGCCAATGATTCTAAAACTTTTCACTTTTATCTCACCATCCAGAGCTTCTACTCTGCAACCTGTAGGTACATGGTTAACCTGATAAAGCAAGATTCTTTACCAGTTGCTCCATTGTACTCTGTGCAAACTTCACCTCATTATTTTCCAAACCAATTTCTTTGTTCTAGCTAACTGACACTGGCAGAAAGATTTCCCTCCAAAGGCTGGCATCCATCTGTAGCAGTGGCTGCCAAAGTATTATCTTAGGAAAGACAATGAGATGATAAAAGGTGTCATTAGAAAAGGTGTTGTGATAGATCAGTAGTCTCCTGGGAAAAGGGTGTATCTACAGTATATCCTCAACAAAATTTATCGTCAGTACAAATACCACTACACCTGCTATGCAAACACCTTACATCATAGGTAAATGCTATGATGAGCTTCCACATTCACAGAGCCAGAATTTCATCTATATTCCACACACTATCCAGAAATCTATTCAAATTCCATTACACCAATCCACATCTTTTTAAGCTTCTAAAAATATTTCCTTAATACTCTTTCCATGCTGATCACTGGCTGGCAAAATGTCTCCCATCATTTACTCTAAAGTTGAAAACCACTGGCTGACAAGAATCGTCAGAAATTTGGCTCTAAGATTGTGCTGTTTCAGATGGATGGTCACTGGCTGAGACTACTTAAATCCTACTTTCCTGAATCAGAAAGGCAGCAGAGTTAGGGTGAAAAGCCCTTTGCACAACTGATTCATGCTCCTCTTGTCAAGATGAATGATTGTCCCTCTACTTTATATGGGAAGAGAATTAGACTTTGGAATCTTTAAAACCACACCAAAAGCTGGACTTCTTTGCAAAAATTAAAAAAAACCAAGGTGCCTTAGGTCTGACCTCATCTTCTGATCATCTTCCTCTCCCTCTCTTTGCTCAGACCATCCACCCTCTTCAGATCCTCTGGCAAGACAATCTCTCTATTCCTCTCCCAGACTAGTCATGTGACCCATTTCTATACCTTTTTTCACTTTGCTCACATTTCCCCCTCCATGAAGCCCACCTTGATCATGCTATCCTCACACATGCTCTCGCTGCCTCTTATGATGTTCTGCATTTTAATTTTTTGTCTGTGGCATTTCTCACTTCCTAACCTAGTAGATAATTCACATATCCTTTACAGGGATCATTTAGTATATTGTCTATGGTAAGTAAGCTCCATGAAGGCAAGAATTTTAGTCTCATTTTACACTTATGTAACTCAACTGGGGCTTCCCAGGTGGCTCAGTGGTAAAGAATCCACCTGCCAATGCAGGAGATGTGGCAACCCACTCCAGTATTCTTGCCTGGGAAATCCCATGGACAGAGGAGCCTGGTGGGCTACAGTCCATGGAGTCACAATGAGTCAGACATAACTTAGCAACTAAACAACAAGAAACCCAACTAACATCTTAGTCCAAAGATCTTGCTATAACTGGATGTTATTTGTGTTATCTGTAAAACAAGTAGTGGGTAAGCTTATGAATCAATAAATCAGTCAAGGCTCAACTTGGTAATATCCAAAGTGACCCTGAAATTATTTTCATATTTTCAAACTCTGTGAATTAATACCCAAAATATTTTAAATCAGAACACAGAGGGTAATGAAACTCTCAGTCTGAGTTCTACAAATATGGCCTTGAGGGCCATCCACTTGAATTAATCAAAAAGTGCCACTAATTAGCTAGACTTAAGTGAGGGCTGGTGTGAGGCAATGTGATTTTTTATGTCACATGTCACCTGGATTACATTTTCTTTCTGACATACCAGCCATTGGTCAGGATTTGACACCATGGATTTATCTGATGAAGTGTGCAGAAAACACTGATTTGTTAATTTCTAAGCACAATTGAGAGTCATTTTATAAGAGTGTTTCCATTTTTACTGAGGAAATCAATACTTCAGTGTTTCAAGTATATAACAGTGTGGTTTATTAAACATAGCTCCATTTTGAGAACAAGGGGGCCTGGGTTCCTTGTTTTGCTAAAATCCACATTTCTTAAACATTCTCTTGAAGTGAAGTAAAGTGAAGTCGCTCAGTTGTGTCCGACTCTTTGCGACCCCATGGACTGTAGCCTACTAGGCTCTTCTGTCCATGGGATTTTCCAGGCAATAGTCCTGGAGTGGATTGCCATTTCCTTCTCCAGGGGATCTTCCCAACCCAGGGATCGAACCTGGGTCTCCTGCATTGTAGACAGACACTTTACCATCTGAGCCACCAGGGAAGTCTCTTAGAACTTCAAATTTACCTTCTTAAAAATGAGATTATTTTTCACTTAAACATCAAGGAATACACTTCAGAACACTTGAGTGACAAAGATTTGGTCCACTAAAACAATCTGCTTGATAACTAAACACTTTGGGCCATGAAGCTAATATACATTACATATACCTTATAATAAATGCTACTTTCATATGCTAAAATAAGCCAACGTGAGACTGGAAAAGAAAAAACTAGTTCTGCTATAGTGCTTAAAGTATCACAATATCATACTTTGTAGGAAAAATCTTATCTTCTCCTTAAGTAGTTATCATGCCACACAGGTTTTAAAGTGTTAACGCAGCTTTTCATCTTCTGGGATCCATTCTTTAAACCTTCCATCTTCTATAGTTATTGACTCCATGTGCCAGGCCTCTTGAAATTAGTATGTTAAACTGAACCAGTTTAATAGGAGTCACTACCCATACATAGGACTTGTTTTCCAAAGAAACGAATTGTTTAGAGGAGGGAAATTTTAAGCTTACCTAGGTATGTTGTAAAGAAGTTTGAAAAGTAACTGAGAGCAAGTTTTGTTAATGGAAATGTACTGCTCAGGTCACAATCTGCTTTAAAAGTTGTAGCAAATATGGATGACTCAAAAAGAAAAAAGTGAGATTAGGTTAAATAAAGATCCCTTTCAATGTTTACATCAAAAATGATTTTATCACTCAGACATCATGCTAGCACCCCCTTGAATGGCCATACTCTGGCATCTTAGAAAGGAAGCTAGTCTCTCCAGCCAAACCTCCTGCCTCAGAAAAACAAACAAACAAGCAAAGTCTTGTGTTTGTATTCCTGCCTAATCCTTTACCTCAATGAAAGTTTAGTCTTGGTTCTTCACCTCCTCACTTCCTTCCATTCTTTACCTAATGTTTCCTCCATCCCCATCAGCTCTTCGACCCTATCATCAATATTTTCAGTCCTCCCAATATCTCCTCACTCACTCTTTTCCCCTGTCCACATAGAAAATCCCCATCCATGACAAAGCTATGTATCAACGTCCACCACCTTGGCTCTTGGAAAGTTTAAGAATTCTATAGAAAAGTACATAATTTAAAAAAAAAAAAAAAGAAAGAAAGAAACTTCTAGTTGCAAAATAAACGAGTCATGAAATGTACCATGTAAGGAATATAGTCAATTTAAGTGACAACTTTGTGGTGACATACTGTAACTAGACTTATTGAGGTGATGATTTTTTAAATGTATAGGGAAAAAGTCACTATGTTGTATAATAGGAACTATCATAGTGTAGCAGTCCAGTTATACTTCAAAAATAAGTACTCATAGAAACAGATTAGGTTTGTGGTTACCAGAGGCAAGGGATGGAAAGAGGGGAACTGACTGAAGGCCATCAAAAAGTACAAACTTCCAGTTATGCGGTAAATAAATACTAGACATCTAATATACTACTTGGCAAACATAATGAACACTTCTGTACAATATATATGAAAGTTTCTAAGAGAGTAAATACTAAGATTTCTCATTACAAGATATAAGGTTTTTCTGTTTCTTGAACTTTGTATCTATATGAGATGATGGATGTTCCTTAACTTACTGTAATAATCATTTCATGAAACATGTAAGTCATATCATTATGCTGTACATCNTTCTGTACAATATATATGAAAGTTTCTAAGAGAGTAAATACTAAGATTTCTCATTACAAGATATAAGGTTTTTCTGTTTCTTGAACTTTGTATCTATATGAGATGATGGATGTTCCTTAACTTACTGTAATAATCATTTCATGAAACATGTAAGTCATATCATTATGCTGTACATCTTAAAGTTAAAAACAGTGCTTTTTTAAAAAAAAAGTTAAAAGCAATTCTATCTCAATAAAATTGGAAGAAAAAATAAAAATATATACTACAAGCATAAAAAACGAATAAAAGCTTTTATAGGAGACCTGTATCATTTGGTGCTGTCACAAATATTTTATCTCCAACCTCAACTGAGCCTGCAGTATTAACAAATCACTTTTCCCTTTTCCACTCACCTCTAGTTAAAGTTCTCTTCCAGTGAAGGCTTTAGCTGTCCCCATCCTTCCACCTTCATGACCAAGTCACTGACTTCACAAATAAATCTCTCCCACATTTACCCAAACATTTGAAAATAGTCACTCTTCTCTCTCTCCTTTGCATCCGACTCAAAGAAACAGGTATCTTTCCTCTTTCCCAAGCTAATGTCTACACTGGCGACCTCAGCCCTGGCTCCTCCTTGGAAGTCATAAATTAGCCTCATCAACTGCTGCTGGTCTCTTGGATCTTCAAACATCTTCCCTTCACCTGGAAGCACGTGTAAGTATCCCATCTTCCTATCTTTCCATTTACTCTCAAATTCATTGGAAAGATAATTTTAAGATATT
The DNA here is from genome assembly GCA_006410675.1 of Oreotragus oreotragus. Lineage (NCBI taxonomy): Eukaryota > Metazoa > Chordata > Mammalia > Artiodactyla > Bovidae > Oreotragus > Oreotragus oreotragus. Next base: position 194,164 of record SJYX01002384.1, on the reverse strand, counting down.
ATTTTTATTTTGTTTTATGTTACTTACTAATTTTTCTCATCTTTTTGATGGGTCTCAAATCCACCAAAATCTACATTTTTGCCCCATTCACTCTATTGATACTGTCCTCAGTGATGTTAGGAGAAGCCTAAGCCTCAGTTTCAGTTCTAAGATCCAGTTGCTTTTTCTGATTTAATCATAGTTGGCTTCATGATAGCATTTGTTATTGTTTTTCTTGAAATACTCTTTTGCCCTAATTCCTAGGATATCATTATCTCCTACTCTTCTTATCCGTGTTTCTCTTCAACTGCTGCTGCTTATGGGGGTGGCGGGGGGAGGGTCCTTTATCCAACACTTTAAGTGAATGTCTTCTTCGGGGTTCAGTTCTTGATCTTCATCTCATAACATATATGACCTTTGGATAAGGTCACATACAAATAGAACATGAGAGAGAGAAAGGGAGAGAGAGACTGATTCAACTGCTAATGGACCCCAAACTCATCACCTTTATAACAGAACTGAGTCAATTACCCTCTCTTTCAAAGCATTATACACACACCAAACACACCCACTTTTCTATAGCCACTCTATGCCTCAGTATGAACCACATACTCATTACCTTTTACTAAGAATAATTAGAGCTAAGAAACCCAGAAAGTCCATAGCTTATTTATCCCACATCACATATGTAAATCCATAAGGAGCAGTTCCAATAGAATAACTTCTAAGTTATTCTATAGGTTGAAGCCTTGACCATATGCCCAAGACTGTAGGGAATGGTTTTACAAGGATTGTAGCAAGTCTAATCATAATAATAAACCTAAAAGGTCTACACTATTTTCATCTTCATCTAAACATGTGGAGACTAAAGAAAAGTCCAGAACTTTGCTGAACAAATACATGGTAGAGACAGGACTCCCATCCAGTCAACCTGGCTGCAGAGCTGCTCAGTGTGTGATGCTGCCTTCAGCAGACTCATGTGCAGCTTTATTTAAGGCACTTAGTGACAGTGTACAGCCACCCCTTCCTTTGTGTTGAAAATATTTGCAGTTATAATAATGGCAGACTACATGCAGTGAGTGCTTACAGTGTAATCCACACCACCTTAACTGCTTTACAAGCATTAACACTTAAACTTCATAATGACTAAGAGGTGGCAAGAATACACAGAAGAACTGTACAAAAAAGATCTTCACAACCCAGATAATCACGATGGNAGAGGTGACTCATTGGAAAAGACGTTGATGCTGGGAGGGATTGGAGGCAGGAGGAAAAGGGGATGACAGAGGATGAGATGGCTGGATGGCATCACTGACTCAATGGACGTGAGTCTGAGTGAACTGCAGGAGTTGGTGATGGACAGGGAGGCCTGGCGTGCTGCGATTCATGGGGTCGCAAGGAACTGGACACGACTGAGTGACTGAACTTAACTGAACTGAACTACTATTACTCCCATTTTACAGATGAGGGAAATGAGACACATATGGTCTAAGCATCTTTTCCATCTTTAAATAGCTTAAGGAAAGTGAACACAGGATAGTCTGTTCCAAAGCCCAAGTCCTTGACCTCTCCAGCTATTTAAGCATTTTATTGGGTTTCTTAAAGTAATATTGAACTACTATTACTCCCATTTTACAGATGAGGGAAATGAGACACATATGGTCTAAGCATCTTTTCCATCTTTAAATAGCTTAAGGAAAGTGAACACAGGATAGTCTGTTCCAAAGCCCAAGTCCTTGACCTCTCCAGCTATTTAAGCATTTTATTGGGTTTCTTAAAGTAATATTGAGTGCTGGTTCCTATGCATCCTTACCCCACTAACAACATCAGTGAAACACTTGGCTTTGTCCTAATAATCATAGCCCTGCTGCTATGATGCTTACTTTTATCTTTTCTCCCTCTCCCTGTTTTGGCTTGTCATTTTACAGCAATGTCTGGAAATATTTTCTTTCTCAATTTCCATGAAACTCTTCTACATTGTGTTTATTACTGGATCACCTCATTTTATTGATTTTTTTTCATAAGCCACACACTCCCACTACCATCAAAAAATAAAACACTTGATCCAATTATCATTTTCTCCATATAACCTTTTAAGTTGATGGTAACCATATACTTTATTGTTTAAACTAAGACACCTTTGAGAGTGGATGTATTACATTTACACTGGGACAGCAAGTTTGAACTTAGGTTGTTCTGGGCAAACCAGGAGGTATAGTCCCATCACTTCTGATGCATAAAGACAATTCAGCTGTACAACCACATTGTGACTAAAGACATGTCCTAGCTACCAGCTTCCCCACTGATTGGCAATATCATGTCTTCTTCCAACAGCTCTGGCTACAGAAGAATCAGGACTCAGCTGGGGCCTTTGAATAACAACAAGCACAAGGAAAACAATCTTGCCAAAATTTTAAAACAAAAAATGAAGAACAAAAGAATAAGCTTTTAAGGTTCTAAGTCTATTATAACCAATAACAAGCAGACAGAACTGAATAAAAATAGACTTAAAAGTATTTAGTAATATTTCTTTAAATCAGCAGGGTATAAAGAACAGAGACCTCACTTCTTAAAGTCTTTCTAATAAAATCCTCAGTTTAATCTTACTGAAAACACTCATTTCTTGTTAAATAAACATTATCTAATGAACAAAGGATTTTCACAAAATCCTTTCATATCTTGTTATTCTCAAGTATAAATTAAAGCTTTTAACTTGTCTTTATAATGCAACCTCAATGTCAACTCTCTAACCTTTCTCCATAGCATTTAATACTGTTATTTCTAAAACATAAAGAATGGCCAGCTTGCCAAAAAAATTAAAAGCAGAAGAAAAAAAAAAAAAACAGGAGACAAAATATATAAAATGAAATTCTGATTTAATAATCTATTAAATTGGTAGTGATTAAGAAATAAGCTTGACTTATTAGACCTGTTTTCAGGATTCATTTCTATAATCCCTCAGACTGAAATGATGTTGAAGCTACCCGTTTCAGAAATTGATTTGGGGAACATTTTTTTTCATTGATTGTAAAAATGATAGCTGATAGCTAATATCTATTTGATATCATTGCTTCAAAATAACAATATGAGTTTATATGACTATCTCTGAGAAATATATTAGTTATAAATTTATAAGTTTTGTAGAGACTTTAACATGTATGGGATTCGATTAGATAACAGTTAATTCTAGAACAGAAATCTCAATCCCTTCTCTTCCTTGCTCCACTATCTGTTGTACATCTGGAAAAGAAAAGTAGAAGAAAAATGGCACAAACTCAAAGTGAAATTTTGAAGGAACAAAATTTTGCCTTTGATGGTATTTCTGGTTCTTAAAGCAAAAACAGCAACAACAAAAAAAAAGTCTACCACTTTTGGGCTTCCAAAACTATTGACTATTCTTACAGAAGAAGAAAAAAAATTTGACTATCCTTATTTGAAATTTGGTGAAAATTTTTTCTAACAAGTTGGCACTCACAGTTCGTATTTACAAGCTGAACTTTTAAACTCATTAGTGGATCTGAAAGTCTATCTTCACGTAAAAGAATTACAAGCAGCAAGTAGTGCTTTGATTTTTAGAAAGGGGTCTTCCCCAGTCTGCAAACTCATAGCACTCTGAAGTGAATCTGAATTCAAACTACCGCACAATTGCACTCATCTCACTCGCTAGTAAAGTAATGCTCAAAATTCTCGAAGCCAGGCTTCAGCAATATGTGAACCATGAACTCCCTGATGTTCAAGCTGGTTTTAGAACAGGCAGAGGAACCAGAGATCAAATTGCCAACATCCGCTGGATCATCGAAAAAGCAAGAGAGTTCCAGAAAAACATCTATTTCTGCTTTATTGACTATGCCAAAGCCTTTGACTGTGTGGATCACAATAAACTGTGGAGAATTCTTAAAGAGATGGGAATACCAGACCA
>SJYX01002384.1:154875-178893 GCA_006410675.1 Oreotragus oreotragus | reverse complement strand
TTTTCTTCCAAGGAGTAAGCGTCTTTTAATTTCATGGCTGCAGTCAGCATCTGCAGTGATTTTGGAGCCCAAAAAAATAAAGTCTGACACTGTTTCCCCATCTATTTCCCATGAAGTGATGGGACTGGATGCCATGATCTTCGTTTTCTGAATGTTGACTCCATCCTAGATCTATTCTATTGCCTGTGCTTAGTCATGCTGACTCTGCTTCTTTTGTAACAGAATGTTGCCCAGGCCTAAAATACACAGGATAGCCCATTCTGAAGGTTCTGACCTATAGAGTCCATTCATATAAAGACAAAAGGTTGAAGAACAGAGAATAGTTGATGTATTGGAGATTTACAGGAACATTGTGATTTGACCTCTGTGGACAGCTGCTAGGACAAGTGATCCAATCCTAAGAAGTTCACAGCAATTAACCATGCCTCAGGCTTCCCTGATGGCTCCGGCTGTAAAGAATCCACCTGCAATGCAGGAGTCCTGAGTTCAATCCCTGGGTTGGGAAGACCCCCTGGAGAAGGAATGGCAACCCACTCCAGTATTCTTGCCTGGAGAATCCCATGAAGAGGGGAGCCTGGCGGAATACAGTCCATAGGGTCTCAAAACGCCGGACATGACTGAGCTACTAAGCACAGCACACAGCCATGCTCCTTCCTCACCCTGCCTTTAAAAGTGCTTTGCTGAAACCATTTAAGGAGTTTGGGGCTTTTTCCGTATGAGCTACTCATTCTTCTACCCCTTCTCTACTCCCTGCAATAAACCTTTCTCTGATCCAAACTCTGACATTTCAGTTTGTTTGACCTCACTGTGTGTTGGGCACAGGAACTTGCATTTGGTAACAATATGTCTCAAAGTTTTAGAGTGAACATAAAACATATGTTTTGGAGAAAACATAGAGTTTTCATTTCTCTAGAGTAAATAACAATAAACAGGATTTCTGGAGCACATTTGGAGTATATGGGCTTCCCAGGTGGTGCTACTGGTAAAGAACCTGACTGCCAATGCAGGAGACACAGGAGATATGGGTTTGATCCCTGTGCCAGGAGGATCCCTTGGAGGAAGGCATGGAAACCCACTCTAGTATTCTTGCCTGGAGAATCCCATGAACAGAGGAGACTGGCATGCTACAGTGCTAAGGGTCACAAAGATTTGGACATGACTGAAGTGACGTAGCATGCACACACACACATGTTAAGTACATACATATAATTTTATAAGAAACTTCCAAGCTATTTTCAGAGTATCTATATAATTTTTTACTCCTACAAGCAATGTATGAGAGTTCCAGTTGCTCCTCATTCTCATTAACACTTGATATCATTGGTTGACATTTTAAGAGTTCTAGAGTGACTTTCTTTAAAAATATCTTTATCAACTATTGTAATACATTTTAGCACTCCCATCGAGAAATAGCATTATTCTCCAATAAAGTGTTTTGTACAAAGTATTCAGATATCAAACATTTGAGACCATAACAAAATGTTTTATTCAATACTATAAAAGTCTCCAAAATTGTATTATAACATTGGTCAGGGGAGCTGCAATATCTCTGATCTACTTATTTAATTCTTTTTGTATCTACAACAACTATAAAAATGTGCACCATGCTGTTACAAGAATCAGAACCACACTCATTAGATCAACAAACAAACATTCAGTGAGAATTATTATCCTAGGAATAGTCATGAATAGAACAGATTGGGCTTCTGTACTCATGAGATGTTTTTGTATACATACACACAAAAATAGTAATCAACGGTCTGAGTAATTATTCAATTTAAAGATATGCATAGGGTGTATCAGCTGGGGATGTTTTATAACTTGGCCTTAGCTTGATCACTGCCAGGTACTCATTCATAGGAAGCACAGATAGAAAATGTCAAATATGCTTTAATTCTGATTTCATAGCAAATAATAAAATCTCCAAGTGTTCTGAGATAGTACAAACTAGAAGCTAAAATATAATATGAATTGTGATGACTGAACAAAGACCTCCAGTTTCAAGTTTCTGGAAAAAGCAGATCTAGAATACAAACAAAAAAACAATGAATGGTACTTTAAAATATCAAGCCTCTTTTGATAAATGGAGGGAGCATCTGGGTGTCATCAACAGCTAAAACTCAATTCTCCTCTCTGGCTGAAGCATGTTCCCAGGCCCCATATCCTTCTTTCTTTCTCTGAATTCTGTCTTGTCCAGATTCCCAGTTTTCATGTCATTAATAAGGATCACATTCTTATTCTCTGAGCTCTTATTCTCTAATTCTCTATTTTAATTCTCTAAATTCTTATTCTCTAAGTCCTCTGGATCACTGACTCTGGATTATATCTGGAGTTTTTCAGGGGAAGACAGTAGCCCATGAAGGACTCCTATTTCACTCCACATCCCACCCCCTCAGCTGGGTTGTCCAGAACTGTGGTGCTGGAGAAGACTCTTAACAGTCCCTTGGACTGCAAGGAGATACAACCAGTCCCTTCTAAAGGAGATCAGTCTGGGGTGTTCTCTGGAAGGAATGATGCTAAAGCTGAAACTCCAGTACTTTGGCCACCTCATGAGAAGAGTTGACTCACTGGAAAAGACTCTGATGCTGGGAGGGATTGGGGGCAGGAGGAGAGGGGGATGACAGGCTGAGATGGCTGGATGGCATCACTGACTCGATGGACGTGAGTCTGAGTGAACTCCGGGAGTTGGTAATGGACAGGGAGGCCTGGCATGCTGCGATTCATGGGGTCGCAAAGAGTCAGACATGACTGGGCGACTGAACTGAACTGAACTGAAGGAAAGAATAATACGCTAGAACCATTCTTTCCATGTGCACTTGACATCACTCCCTTCGGTAAAATGCAACCCATTACCTGAAAGCCCTGTGAAATTTGCAAAGAATTGAAAACCTCATGCTTATACAAAAGGCTGAGTCATTTTCTCAGAGTTGAGCAAGTCACAAAGAGAGTTCAACTGCTAACAAGATTCCTCAGACATGAAGCCAAGAGAACATAATCAGTTCACCCTAATTGATGGCATACAGTTTTACTACATAACTGATGGTTTTAAACCCCTAGCCAATTAGTTTGTCAAACAGAGCTTAAATTCTTGACTGGTTTATTTCAACTACGTTTAGGCAGGATTTACAATGCAACCTGCCTCATCAAGGCAGCTGAAAATGTACCCTTTTAATAAGTGAAATTAGGAAGGACTTCCCAGTAACCAAAAGAGAAAAATAAAAATGTCACTACAACACTTAACTAACCAAGATATTAACTCTGGATTTTAATTTCACTCTATATAATTTCTTTTTTGTGTGGTTACCTAATTTTGAGATCTTTTAAAATATTTTTAAGGTTGGTGTCACTGCAGTTTGAAATAATGCCGCAGTTTGAAAATATTAAATTATAATTAACTAACAATCAGCCTGTTCGCCTGACATATTAATTTGGAGCCACCTCTTAAGCTGTGTGAATTATCACCTCAAGTTCTTGACAGATTTCTCCAGCTTCTAGCTAATGTATAGAGAGTTAAGTCTGTCTGAAGAGTCTATTTATTTCTGACCATACACCTAAATCAATTAACCACTTTTTACTAAAAATCCATTCTGCATTCAGCCCTATGCTCAGTCAAGTAAGGTACATAAGAAGGTCAGACATAGCTATAGGTGAGAAGCAGAACTCACAATTTTAATATTCAGGCTAGTGTTAAAAAGTTGCATTAGAGAAATTTTTATAAACCAATGATTCGTTAAACTTTTATAAAGTATTTTACAGAACAGCGGGCAGCAAACCTTTCTTGTAAGAGACTTGACATTTTTGGCAAAGTTGAAGATACTATATACATACCTGTTTAATAAGAGAAAAAATAAATTTCCACAAACCTATGGATGAAATTCAAAACTTGTATCCAATTTACCTTACCTTAGACAATGTAATTAATAGAAGTTATTGCCATAAATTTTATCTTCTAAGACCTCAATAAATGACAGGGAATGTACCAAACTTTCTCTGGGACTTGGAATTATCAGAAATCCATTTTTCATTTGGAGTTGCCTTAAATTAAATATGATTTACTATAATTCTCCTGAATTTGCGGTAGGTGATGAGGATGCAAAGAAAAATGGTCTCCTGCCCTCAAAGCACTAAAATCAAAGAGCAGAAAGACAAACGGACAAAGTACAATAATGGCATGTATCATGTCTGCAATAAAAGTGTGTGTGTGTGTATACATATATATATATGTATATACACAAATAATAGTGCTGCATAAACATTTGTTTAAAGTGCTACATAAACACAGAGAGAGGACTTAGGAAAATGCTGTTGAAAGTTTCTCTAAAAACGTATATTTTTCTTCTTGAAATATTAGCAAAAAGGATCTTTATGATATTTAATGAAGAATCCCCGTGTCCCTTCTGAATGACCATTCTGGTCTATTCTCACTGTATAGCTTTATAAACAGGCATTCCAGGTAATTTGCCTGAATTGAAAGGGACAATGAGGACACAATCAGGCATTTTATTTATGTTTTAACTACATCTGTTACAGTAACTTTTTTTTAATTCTGACACTTAAGGTTCTGTTTATTTGAAAGCTCCAGTTAATGGAGAATTGTTTCCTAGCCATCTCAAGAATTAAAATGAGAATTTACAACAAACAAGAAAGCTCCATTTTATTCAATACAAATCCAAGGTGGAAGAAAGAAGGGAGAAAACGCTCATATTATTTTTCACCTTTCAAACTAATGCAATATACAATAGGCAATAAACACCCAAATTATTCACATATTTTATAAATTCATAAGGAAACCAAATTCTTAGGTCTCCTCTCTCCTGAGGAGGCTGGTGGTGAACCATGACCTCAAATGTGGTAACCTGGCTGGAGAATGAAGCATAAAAAGGTTCATAACTTGTTGTGTTCAGATATCAATTAGATGATGGCTTTGGCATCTCCTGGCATTACACCAAAAGTTCCACCTTCGGTTTTAATTCCCTGAAAGCTTATCTGGCTATAAACACAAATACAAGGGTTTAGAAAATGCTCTGCTCTTTCTGAGGGACACATGCTATTCATATCTCTGCTCTAATGATCCTAGCTTGAAAGATTCTTTGTACATTTCCAAGAAGGTATTTCTACCTCAGAAAGTTCTGTCAGTCCTGCTAATACTAATGAGAGGCCATAGGAACCAGAGGAGACATGATACAACTTCTGCCCTTCTCTGTACTTCCGCTGACATTCACACCCATCAATCAATACCTGTAAAGGGGGAGTGAATCCACAATCCCTTCATTTCACTAAGGAAATTAAGAGAATGATTCAGAAGAACATACTGTCCAAAGGTACAGAGGCTTCAAGCAACATGGAATGTTTAATTGTACTGTGGAGGGATGTGATGGCCTAAAAGGAGGACTGGCCTTGTAAGGGGAGATAATATCACAAAGCATATCAGATATTGTGCTAATGAATTGAGATTTTATTTTATAAAATAAAGGGAAACTGGTTAAAAGCTTTATGCTGATGTGATCAGATGTTTATGTGATCAGATTTGCATTTTAGAAGGAGCATGTCTTCTGTATGTAGACTGTATTGATAGAATTATAGAGGTTTAGAGTAGGAAAAATGCTGGAGACACAGGTTCAATCCCTGAGTCAAGAAGATCCCCTGCAGAAGGAAATGGCAACACAATCCAGTATTCTTGCCTGGAGAATCCCATGGATAGAAGAGCCTGGCGGGCTATAGTCCATGGGGTCACAAACAGTTGGGAATGACTTCTTAGCAACTGAACAACAATAACAAAGAGTAGGGAGAGAGAGAACAGAATTCACTGCTATAGCTCAGATAAAGGCTCACACCAAGGCAGTAGGGATAAAATGGCAAAGAGGATGAATTTATCAACTTAAACGTATTTGGCAAGTCATTGTGACTGCATGAAAGAGGGGCTGAGAGGGTGAAGCAGCAAGGGTGACTAGACTAGTAATTTGGGAGACTTATAAGAGATGGAGGGCTGAAAATAAGGCATTCTAACATAGGTAGAACGGAGATGTCTAACAGATAGTTGGGTATGCAGATGTGGAAGTTAGGGGTGCATCTGAAATAAGGGTCAAGATTTGGGACCTAAGAGTTGAAGGCCAGGGCATTAATAAGATAAAGAGAGGGAAAAGAAGATGGTTAATGGCAAAACTTTAAAGATTACTAACATTGGTGGAATGAGGAGAAGAGGACTCAGATGGAGAAAATGAGGAGGCAATGGCTGGGGCAGTGGAAATTCCAAACATTTTTCCTGAAAAGACTCAGACTAGCAGGAAGGTCAGAAAGGGGCTTGAATATTCATTACAAGAATTAAGGAAATTCAGTTACGTGTATCGAAGAGTGAGGACATTGTTGGACATTACATTTCCACCCTGGCCCTGACCCCTTTCAGTACTCTACCACTGAGAGGCTGGAGAACCAGGAAAGCGCATGGCCTTGGAAACCAAAGCAGGACATGAAGAATCAGGGAGAAGACTCGGTCAAATTCTTCAGAGACAATATAGATAAGGAGAAAACACCCAGTAATTTGCAATCACTGATGTTGGCCAGTGCAATTTAAGTGAGGCAAAGAGGAAACCAGCCACGGTGCAGTGGGAGAGACTGAATAAGACGTAAGGAAGAGTCAGTCAAGGCACTTTTCCTTCAGTAAGTTTGACTATGAAGAGATGAAACAGACACAGATGGAGTCACAGAGGGATACAGGGTCAAGGGCCCCAAGAACAGTTTGAAGACACAGTAGAAACCTTGTCTCAGACTTGCTCCTCACAATCCAACATGATAGACGTGCAACACCCATTGCACACTGATGGCAGCCCTTCTCCAGAAAATGTCTCTCTCATAGGGCCCCATTTCCATCTAAAAGTCCACCAGGAAAGATTCATTTAGTTGGACCTTAAAGGCTTTCTACAAGCAGCAATTTTCTATCAAAGTGAAAATACCCAAGTAACAACTGGAAATAAGGCCAAGATAGATGCTTGAAAGAGAAAAGGGAAGTGAGAAGGCAAACACCAAAGGAAATCGGTGCCTACCTCACAGTTCTGCCTGAGTTGGCCCTGAATTCAATCAGCAGTAATAACAGAAAATTACATGTGTTGTGTAATGGGCAGAAAAACTGTTTAATCACTGGTGCTGTTGAGCTGAAATTATCCTTTGTGGCCTACATAGAGAGAAGCATCATACACAGATTGTCAATTTCCAAGGATAAAATTTCAACTTATTAATCTTAATATAAATTTAGATAAAAATTAAATCTATTAGGTGATACGCATGGCACTTATAATGCTAAATGCCCACAGTCAAACACACAGGAATTCATTGTAATTTCCCCTAATTATAATCACAGAAGTAAAATAAGGATGTGGGTAAATCTAAGTTTTACAGTGGTTCTAGGTAACTTTTGCCTTCCCCCTCCTCCTCGCCAAACCACCTCTCCCCAGTTTGGTATATTGATTATTTTGAGCTGAAGACAATTTAGAAATAGCAGATACAAGAAAAGATCTCTGCCTTTTGTAATAGTGTCTCCCCTCCCTCTCTCTACCAGGAAGGACTGAAGTTAGTCATTAGAGACTCTAGACCCTTATCGGCCTAGAGATGGTACCGGAAAAGTCCACATCACAAACATTACCACGTAACCCTGATCTAAGGTTAGTGTCTCCATATATTTGAAAGTGAAAGTGAAGTCGCTCAGTTGTGTCCGACTCTTTGCGACACTGTGGGCTGTAGCCCACCAAGCCCCTCCGTCCATGGGATTCCCCAGGCAAGAATACTAAAGTGTGTTGCCATTTCCTTCTCCAGGGGATCTTCCCAACCCAGGGATCGAACCCAGGTCTCCCACATTGCAGGCAGACACTTTAACCTCTGAGCCACCAGGGAAGCCCATATTTACCTTCCCACAATTCAGCACCTCTGGAAGCTCAAAATCCCTTTCTTTTGTCTTGTCACTTTTCTTTGCAATTACTGTTCTTTGCTAAGATGTTCAAGGTCTAACTAAGCTCAAGTTCTAACCACTCTTTTGAGTTACTCATCATCAAGTAATCCCATGTGTATGCACAATGTACACATTAATGAACTTGTTTGCTTTTCTCTTGTTAATCTGTCTTTTGTGGGTCTATGTTGTAGGACTCCAGCCAATGAACCTCAGATGGATAAACGTTTTTCCTCCCCTATACATTTCTCACTTGTATTTCTTCAACAACTGAAACAACTAACTGATGTTTGTGTCTGTTGCACCTGCTGCTCTCCCCATGCTTAGCTCTTGTTTTCTGAATCATAGATCCACAGAAACAATATTATTCTCTCATANAGATGGATAAACGTTTTTCCTCCCCTATACATTTCTCACTTGTATTTCTTCAACAACTGAAACAACTAACTGATGTTTGTGTCTGTTGCACCTGCTGCTCTCCCCATGCTTAGCTCTTGTTTTCTGAATCATAGATCCACAGAAACAATATTATTCTCTCATATACTGAGAGCAGGTTATCCACAATGTATGTACGCCCAATCTATTCATGTTCTTATGTGCACAGAAACAACTGGAAAAAAAAAAAAAACCACTTTTAATCTATTACTGCAGTCCCAAGAAAGACCTACCTTTCTACTTTCAATGGAGTGTTCTTACCCATCCCTGTCAAGGACAACTTCAAACACCATCTCATATATTTCAATTGACTATGAACAATATAGCCACCCACTCCAGTGTTCTTGCCTGAAGAATCCCAGGGATGGGGGAGCCTGGTGGGCTGCTGTCTCTGGGGTTGCACAGAGTCGGACATGACTGAAGCGACTTAGCAGCAGCAGCATGAACAATAACCATCCTATAATAATCAATTCTGTGTTGCATATCCATGTGTACCACATCAAGTTATCTCTTATTCCAGCCACTGATGTGAGTTTCATTTCCATGCAAAAGAAAACTGACTGTGTTTTACCTTCTGCCCTGGGCCTCTCTGATGCTGCCCATGAGATGAACCACTTGGCATTCATACACATGCAACCAGGAAGTGTTAGGATTAGGGTTTTGACCAATCAGAGACATGAACAGGTATCTTTTCCTTTTGCCCATGGGGAGAATGGAGAACAATTCAAAAGGGTCTTCACAAGCCCTTGAGGATCAAGCATCTCCTGTAATATCTTGAGTTGCTTTCCCTCCTTTGTTTCACTCTTTCTATCCCCTGCTTCTGTTCCTGGATCATTTCCCAAATAAATAACCTATGTGTGAACTTTGTCTCTGGTTCTGCTTTCAACAGCATCCAGGATAAGAGGAGGCCATTTCCCCCATCATTGGACCATCTTGCCTCTCTCCTCCAGAGCTTCATATCACTAATATGCAACAGCTAACATACTTTATCTGAAGAGGAAATCCTCTGTCTCTGATGGACCTGCCTTCTTCATTTCCTGTGAATGGCAGAGCTGTCTGCATCTGTAGGGTCTCAGGACTGCACTGAGAATATTTGTCTACCTCTGCTGGAAGCCCTTCTGATTAGTCAGGCTCCTTGAGCTGGAAACATAAGGATTTATAATGAAAAAGAATCACACAGTAAAAACAGAAAGAATGAAAAGAAAACAAACCAATAAAGAACCTATCCTATCATAATATTTGAGGTTCTGGTATTTGCTGGCTTTGGAGGCAGTTCAAAATAAATGAAAGAAATGTGTATTTTATTAAATGCTAATATTTAGAAGATGTAGAAGGGGAAGGAAAGATAAATGCTTCCAATCATATTTGCAAATATGAGTTGTCTCCTAGCCCCTTCAAAATAGTTAGAGGTTTTCCTTGCATCTGAGCCACCTACGCAGTTTTGGAAGTAACGCCTGAGACCAACGAGAAAATTGAGTGAGGGGTAGCGAAGCTGCATGTGTATCCAACCACAGACCTGGGCAACACACTGTGCTCCAAGTCTGGACTGTAATACAATCATGAGCCCTTTCTAGCCTTGCAGCTGCCCATCCAACTTCCTCCCCAGGAAGAGCCTATTGCTTCTGACCCCACATAGGTCTGCCTGTAATAAACTCTATCCTCCCCTCACAACATCTGCTATTGTTAACATGATCTCTGTTTGTCTTGAAGTATAAATAGGCCCCAAATTTCAAGAGTTCAGAATACACTGAACCGTAACAGCATAGCTTTTTCTTTCTCTTCTTGGTAAGAGCCTTATCCCTCTCTTGGGTTTTGGAATTCATTTTAAGAACAACAATGAAATAAAGTGGAGAGGAAGAAGATTTGAGAGGATCAGGAGGACTCTAGGGGGTCAGAAATGAACAGTTGGCCCTGGCTCTTGTTTTTCCTATATTTGCCGAGATACACACTGACAGTTCATTTGAGCCATTTTCTGTATTCTTGTTTTTCCATGCTAAAGGTGAGTGTTTGGGACAAGAGAAGGAACTAATTGTATTACTAATTAGTACCCAAAATGTTTTACAATGTTCAAACTGGCCAACTTTTAATTTTGCTTGAACAAGACAATTTCTTGCTCCTTATAATAGATGTATTCGTTTTCAAGAAGAGAAAAATAGGTGAGCAGTAGTCCTGGCTTCAGATGTAGGGTAATAGTAAAAAGCAAGACACTGAGGCCTCACAACACTAGATTCTCAGCCTAGACCTGTCACAAGGTAAATTGACTTCATTCCTCTGAACCTCAATTTACTTATGTACAAAATGGATGAAATGAGTAATTATTTCATAGTGCTGTTAAAGTAGTAAATGAAATAATGCATGTGAAATGCTTGTTAAGTATGTTCAGTAACTGCTACTGCTAAGTCACTTCAGTCGTGTCCGACTCTGTGAGACCCCATAGACAGCAGCCCACCAGGCTCCCCCGTCCCTGGGATTCTCCAAGCAAGAACACTGGAGTGGGCTGCCATTTCCTTCTCCAATGTATGAAAGTGAAAAGTGAAAGGGAAGTCGCTCAGTTGTGTCCGACACTTCGAGACCCCATGGACTGCAGTCTAACAAGCTCCTCCGTCCATGGGATTTTCCAGGCAAGAGTACTGGAGTGGGGTGCCATCGCCTTCTCCGTCAGTAACTATTAGGTGATAATGATTTTTCAGCATATGTGATTTTATTTTTCAGTGAGACTCAGAAAGTCTTACAATCCAGTTATCAGAGCTCCCTCTCCTAGGGAGGAATCAGCTCCATATGAATCTCCAGCTGAGGGGTTAAAACAGATAAAATGCTTAGAAGAGTACCTAGCAGGTTGCAAATACTTGATAAATGTTAGCTATTCATCACCATCATTATCAATGTATCATTAATAATGTACAATTATCCTTATTACTGTAATCTGTTTACCAAGTGAGCTGGACTCAGCAGGTGCAAGAAAGGACATTTAGTCTTCCTAACCCATTCCCAGTTAAACTCATGCTGTCAAATAATTTTTTCTCAGATCCTGGATGAAACCCCAGGTAGATGACATAACTTTTCTGATTACTCTCATAGATGAAACATTCCAGTCCAGTCCAATGCAATCTCAAATTCTTTTGAAACCTTCTTCCTTCCTTCAGTTTGAGTCAGTTTTGAGCTGAGAAATCTGTGTTGGAGAAAAATATGATTGACTTTGCATTATTTTTCTGTTTTGATCCCTCTTCCTCCACTAACTATGAAGTCCCCAGTTTTCCAGGATTGAGCTTGGGGCCTGGAGTTGAGAGAGAGGAGCTGTATAGAACAGAAGAGGTTTCCCAGAACTAAGAACATATGTTGTTCAGTCGCTAAGTCGTGCCCAACTCTTTGTGAATCCATGAACTGCCAGGCTTCCCTGTCCTCTACTATCTCCCAGAGTTTGTTCAAACTCATGTCCATTGAGTCGGTGATGCCATCTAACCATCTTATCCTCTGTCATCCCCTTCTCCCCCTGCCTTCAATCTTTCCCAGCAGCAGAGTCTTTTCCAATGAGTCAGCTCGTTGCATCAGGTAGCCAAAGTATTGGAGCTTTAGCTTCAGCATCAGTCCTTCCAATGAATATTCAGGGTTGATTTTCTTTAGGATTGACTGGTTTGACCTCTTTGCTGTCCAAGGAAGTATCAAAAGTCTTCTCCAGCACCACAATTCGAAGCATCAATTCTTTGGCGCTCAGCCTTCTTTATGGTCCAACTCTCACATCCCTACATGATGACTGGAAAAACCACAGCTTTGATTATGGACATTTGTCAGCAATATGATGTCTCTGCTTTTTAATATGCTGTCTGCTGCTGCTGCTGCTGTTGCTAAGTCGCTTCAGTCGTGTCCGACTCTGTGCGACCCCATAGACAGCAGCCTACCAGGCTCCCCCGTCCCTGGGATTGTCCAGGCAAGAGTACTGGAGTGGGTTACCATTTCCTTTGTCTAGGTTTGTTAAAATTTTTCTTCCAAAGAGCAAGGGTATTAATTTCACAGCTGTAGTCACCAGCCACAGTGATTTTGGAGCCTAAGAAAATAAAATCTGTCACCATTTCCACTTTTTCCTCATCTGTTAGCCAGGAAGTGATGGGACCAGATGCCATGATCTTAGCTTTTTGATGTTGTTTAATATTTATCATCTAGCTAACTTAGCATTGATACCCTCTGAGTAATGAAAATGTTTAAAACTGACTCTTTTTTGAGTCAGGCCCTTCTATGGTTCCCATAGAGATTTGCACTCAGGATCTGCAGTTGCCTGTTTGGCATGGAGATGCCTGCTTCTAAATGGCTAATTACAACTTTTCTTATAGCCCCTGATGCCCAGCATTCACCCCTCACTTGAGGTCACCTCACACCTCTTGGGTGAGTCTCTATTAAAATGGTACATGATATGCTCCATTAATAAGCTCACACTTGTAATACTGTGGGCCTGGGATCTTTGCTCAGCAAGTTGGGAAGTGAAACCTTCTTTAGTATAAGTCACTTAGCCCATCTCTCACCTATAGACTCTTCTTCAGCATCTGATAGCAGTCTCTGCCTGTGAACTTCTAGTGGTAACTTAAAACCCAACTCCCTCTGTGTTTTTGAGTCCTTATCTTATAAAAGTACATATTGAAATACATAACATTAAAATACTCTTGACGGGGTAGGAGTGAGTGGATAGTGAGACAAAACAAAGTTAAACATGAGTTGATAACTGAAGAAACTGAGTGAGGGATACATAGAGGTTTTATAATCTTATACTTTCTCATATATTTGAAAATTTTCAAAGTTTAAGCACAGAAAAGAGGCAATATAAGAATACTAATCATGTAAGAAACGAATCACTAGTCTAGGTTCGATACAGGATACAGGATGCTTGAGGCTGGTGCACTGGGATGACCCAGAGAGATGATATGAGGAGGGAGGTGGGAGGGGGGTTCAGGGTTCGGAACTCACGTACACCTGTGGTGGATTCATGTCAATGTATGGCAAAACCAATACAGTATTGTAAAGTAAAAAAATAAAAAAAAGAATAAATAATGAAAGGGCAGATGAATCATGAGAAATTCTCCAGAAAATTAGACATAGATGTAGCAGACCCAGGTTGATAACCACTGCTGCAGTCAGTGACTGTATGAGCTTAGGGCAAATCACCCAGATTTAATAATATCAATTTTCTCATTTTTAACCTAAGAATAATTCATAGCTATTGCTTTATGGTAGAACTGTTGCAGGTTCAAATGAACTGTTGATTGTAATGCACCCATAAATAGTTCAAATTTAGAATTAAAAATTTTTTGAATATAAAAAAATGACCCCCACTGTATACTAATTATACATCTCTTGCAGCTCTCAACCTCTATTCAGTTGTAAATTTTTTCTTGCGGGCCTCAACCTTTATTCTATTGTTAATTTTTTCTTAAGGACAAAGATAGAGCATATTCAACTTTGTATCATCAATACCTCAGCAAAAGAAGGTACTACAAAAACATGTGGGTTATGAGTGAATAAATAAAAGCTCAGGAGAACTGAAAAAAAAAAAAAAGAATACTAATTGAGGCGAAGAGGAGTAGAAACAAAACAAATATTTTGTTTTCTGAAAAAAAATATTCCTTTGAGAGGACAGGAGGTTAGCAGTATGCTCTGCCCCTGTGAGCAGAGATGGACAGTTCACAGCATATTGAAAGTTAATTACAGTATGATCCTACAGAACGTGCCCTTTCTCCTCTTCCCTTATACCTCGAGGTACCTGAAGGCATAGAGAGAGGTAACCTAGGTTCTAGACACTTCCTTTATAACAATACAGATTGTCTTAGCCTGCACTGTCCATCATAGTAGCCACACACCACATGTAGCTATGTACATTTAGATTTTAATTAATCACACTAAAATAAAGTAAAATTCAATTCCTTTCACTGAATGGAAAGCTCACTAGTCACTTTCAAATGCTCATTACACACACGTGCCAGTAGTGACTATGTGAGATAGCACAGAAACAGAAAATTTTTGTCATTGACAGCAATGGAACTCTGGAGCCTCCCTTTAGAAGGTAAAGTGAAAGTGTTAGTCACTGAATTTGTGATGCCGAGAACTATAGCGTGCCAGGTTCCTTTGTCCATGGAATTTTCCAAGCAAGAATACTGGAGAAGGTTGCCATTCCCTTCTCCAGGAGTTCTTTCCAACCCAGGGTTTGAACCTGGGTCTCCTACATTGCAGGCAGATTCTCTACCATCTGAGCCACCAGGGAAGCCTCTTAGAAGGTGAAGGTTTTGTCAACTCTTGTTTTGTTCTCAGGCCTTGCAACTTCTCTTGAAGCCATGGATCAAGAGAAGATGCATATTTACCAGTTTTTTATATAATAAATAAGTAGATAGATTTTGACAATTGTGTTCGGGCCTAGGGATACATTAAGGCAAATGAAAACAAGATCATTTTTCATGATGCTAAAATCTTAGGTAAAATTGAAATAATTAACTAGGGTTTTCATGTTTGAGCTTCAAGTCTAAATACTGTCTACTCAGGCAGAATAAGCACCTCTGTCATTTTCCCCCCATGATGAGACACAGAAGAGCATCCACCAAAATTATTTCCCTTTATATTCATGGTGTTTTATAGTTTACAAGCAACATGAGTTATCTCATCTCTTTCTAAAAGGAACTCTGAAAATTAGGCAGAACAAGTATTGCTGTACTCATTTTACAGATGAGGAAATAGACTAAGGGAACATCAGTGACCTCTCCAAGGTCACAGAGCTAGTAAGTGAGAAGGCCAAGTGTACACAAGCTCTTTCCACTTGCTTTTTCCTGAAAGGCAAGAAAAATTCTAAAACCAATTCTTACTAGCATATAGAGAAAGCAGGAATTCAGAACTAAACCACTTTCACAGACCTTCACAATTCTGATTTACCCATCATGGAGTTCTCCCAGATACCCAGGACACCGAGAATTAAAATTGAAGGCTAGTCTATTAGCAGAACTTTGAGAAACACCTGCTCTGGCGAAGAACACAAAAGACACACACTAGAGGTGTCCCATCTCCCTCAAGAAAATGGGAACTTGGCTGTGTTTTCCTCGAACACATCCTCACTCTGCACCTTTGCATCTTCTTGACATTTTCTCAACAATACTAGTACAGTGGATTCCAGTCCCTTGGCAGGACAGGAGGAGAAATGCATCGCCTAAGACAGAGAGACATCTGAGCAGAGAAGAAGTGATGAATGTCACTGAAGCTGGTATACCCCTGTGTGGGTAAAAGTTTACTTATTCCTTTTCCCAACCAAATTAATAGAGAAAGAATATGAAGAAGTACACAGGTATGAGACACACCAAATTCAAGATAGTTTCTCCAAGAGAGGGGAGGGAAAGGAATGCAACTGGAGTCAGGGAGGGACCCAAAATGGCCACACATGCCACACGATGTGTTGCATGTAAGAGGCACCCAGTAAAGGGAAACTAGTGTAATAGCAGTAACTATTATTCAACTGTAATGGAAAATCAATGAAGTGAAGTGAAGTGAAGTCGCTCAGTCGTGTCCGACTCTTTGTGACCCCATGGACAGAGGAGCCTACTAGGCTCCTCTGTCCATGGGATTTTCCAGGCAAGAGTATTGGAGTGGGTTGCCATTTCCTTCTCCAGAGGATCTTCCTGACCAAGGGATCGAACCCAGGTCTCCCTCACTGTAGGCAGACGCTTTACCATCTGAGCCACCAGGGAATCAATACATATTGGTTAAACTAAACTAAAAATATCATAATAAATCTGTCCTTCCCTTCGGAAGGTTATAATCAAATCAGAGAAAGAACTTGCTGCTGCTGCTGCTGCTGCTAAGTCGCTTCGGTCGTGTCCGACTCTGTGCGACCCCATACACGGCAGCCCACCAGGCTCTGCCATCCCTGCTAATACAGTTAATCATGCTAAGCAAAATGTAACTTGAATAACAACATTCTAGTAAATTCTAAGGCAGTCTGAGGAAGAAGACTTCACTTCCTCCTGGAGTGAAGAGGGCATCCCATTGAATAACACATAAGGCCTCAGTAAACTCTTGACAGATGCAGTAGCCATAGGAATAAGTCTACTCTGAACAATAAAGAGTTACCCTCTTGTTATTTTTTTCTTTAAAAAAATGAAGTTTATTTTAAATGAGCCATGAATCACTTATTTACTTCACTAATTGATGATTTATTTTGTAATTAACTTTTTATTAAAAGGAATTGTGATACAGGGGAAAAAATACTGGCTTGAAAAGGAACAAATGTTTGGTCTGATAGGCTGTATGATTGTAGTCACTTTGCTCCTGGGAGCTCTGTAATTTTAGCTGTAAACAGTAAAATACCAGATATGTTTTCTAGGAAAGAATGAGGTGATGAGCTCCATTATACAGCAGATTCAAAAGTGAGTTCACTGAACTTAAGATTGCCGGAGGGAAGAGTTGGGGAAAGGGACAGTTACGGAGTTTGGGATGGACATGTAGACACTGCTATATTTAAAATGATCAACAAGGACCTACCGTATAGCACAAGGAACTCTGCTCAATGTTGTGTGGCAGCAGCCTGCATGGGAGGGGAGTTTGGGGGAGAATGGATACATGTATATGTATGGCTGAGTCCCCTGATGCTCACCTGAAACTATCACAACATTGTTAATCAGCTATATCCCACTATAAAATAAAAACTTTAATAAATAAATAAAAAGAGTGAGTTCATAACATGGAAGGACCTAGAGATTATCTTATTAAGTGAAGAAAGGTAAACAAAGGCATATATCACATGATATCACTTATATATGTAATTTTAAAAAGATACAAATAAACTTATTTACAAAACAGAAACAGATTCACAGACATAAGGAACAAACTTAGAGTTTCCAAAGGGAAAGAAGGCATAAAATATATATGAAAGTGAAAGGCGTTAGTCGCTCTGTCATGTTTGACTCTTTGGGACCCCCATGGACTGTAGCCCACCAGGCTCCTCTGACCATGGAATTCTCCAGGCAAGAGTACTAGAGTGGATTACCATTTCCTTCTCCAGGGAATCTTCCCAACCCAGGGACTGAACCTGGGTCTCCTGCATTGCAAGCAGATACTTCACTGTCTGAGTCACCAAGGAAGACTCCAAAATACATATATGTATGTATATAACTGAATCATTTTGCTATACACCTGAAGCTAACACATTACAAATCAACTATACTTCAATTAAAAAAAAATAGTGAATTCATAGGGAATGTCTAAATAGTGTGGCCAAAATTAATGAATTAAGTAGTCAATTAAAAAAATTCAAATACGTAAATAGCCTTTCTCTTTGTCCTATAGGGAGACAATCTGTGTTTGTGCCCAGTTTCCTACACTATTCATTCCCAGCACACAGGACCCTGCATGGAGGGGGAATATGAGGACTACACTAGCCTTTCTAATTACCAAGTGTCTACGTGCATGCTAAGTTTTTTCAGTCGTGTCTGACTCTTTGGAACCTTACGCACTGTAGCCTGCCAGGACATCCTCTGTCCATGGGATTCTCCAGGTCAGAATACTGGAGTGGGTTGCCAAGCCCTCCTCCAGGGGATCGTCTGAACGCAGGGATCGAACCTGAGTCTCGTGTCTCCTGCACTGTCAGGCAGGTTCTTCACCATTAGCACCACCTAGGAAGCCAATTACCAGGTAGTGTCATACAAACCACTGCCAGAGTTGCTACTTATAAAACAATGGCCTCTTCAAGGACAATTCATGTACAAGTGGAACCACTTTAAGACAGGTAGCAAAACCAACCGTTGAGAATTTCAAATGATAAACATACCTCCAAAATCAGAACTGAAAAGTAGAAAGGATATAAAAAATTGCTTGGTGTTATTTTGAATTTGTTTTGAGTCTGTGCATGTGATCAAGAGTGATTTAGGTGATTCAGAATATCTTTCCCCATTTTTTCCCTTCCTCTCAAGAGGAGAAGGGGGAAACGAAATACCTTAATTGCCAAATCTGGACTTTCTGGATTGAAATATATATATCTTGTATCTGTCTGATGGACTCTGTTGGGGATGGGGAAATTTCTCTCGACTTCTCCTGAATTCCTTTAGCCAGACTAATAAAAAAATTGATACAAGTCATGTTAACAGCTGAAAAGGAGCAAAATTTAATCTATGAGCACAGAGGTCTCATAGAAATGGGGCCTGAGAAGTGGCCAAAGCAGACGTTTTTATACTTTTTAGACATGAAAACAATAAATTTGGGGGGAATTGACAGAACAAAGGAACTTAGGTTTGGTTGCTCAATTACTAAGAAATTGAACTAAAGCTTGGGTAATAAATTAGGAAAGAAAGTAACAAGGTTTATTTATACAAGCTTCTTGGCCCCAAATTCCCTGTCCCTAGTGATAATGGTGTCCCTTCTACCCTCAGATGCAAGAAAAGCAACTTTCACATGAGAGATTTATTTTCTCCCTTCAAAGAGATGAAGAGGAGGGTCAGAGTGTCCCTCTAATATCAACTGTTACTTGAATAAATTTTAATTTGAAATAATCAATATGCCATTAAGGCATATTTTGAGGTAGTCTACACTTCTCCCATCCTGGAATGTGAAGTCAAGTGGGCCTTAGAAAGCATCACTACAAACAAAGCTAGTGGAGGTGACGGAATTCAAGTTGAGCTGTTTCAAATCCTGAAAGATGACGCTATGAAGTGCTGCACTCAACATACCAGCAAATTTGGAAAACTCAGCAATGCCAACAGGACTGGAAAGGTCAGTTTTCATTCCAATCCCCAAGAAAGGCAATGCCAAAGAATGCTCAAACTATCACACAGTTGTACTCATCTCACATGCTAGTAAAGAAATGCTCAACATTCTCCAAGCCAGGCTTCAGCAATACATGAATTGTGAACTTCCAGATGTTCAAGCTGGTTTTAGAAAAGGCAGAGGAACCAGAGATCAAATTGTCAACATCCGCTGGATCATCAAAAAAGCAAGAGAGTTCCAGAAAAACATCTATTTCTGCTTAATTGACTATGCCAAAGCCTTTGACTGTGTGGATCACAATGAACTGTGGAAAATTCTGAAAGAGATGGGAATATCAGACCACTTGACCTGCCTCGTGAGAAACCGATAGGCAGGTCAAGAAGCAACAGTTAGAACTGGACATGGAACAACAGACTGGTTCCAAATAGGAAAAGGAGTACGTCAAGGCTGTATATTGTCACTCTGCTTATTTAACTTATCTGCAGAGTACATCATGAGAAACACTGGGCTGGAACTGTCTCTTATACACATCTTCCACTTGCTTTTTCCTGAAAGGCAAGAAAAATTCTAAAACCAATTCTTACTAGCATATAGAGAAAGCAGGAATTCAGAACTAAACCACTTTCACAGACCTTCACAATTCTGATTTACCCATCATGGAGTTCTCCCAGATACCCAGGACACCGAGAATTAAAATTGAAGGCTAGTCTATTAGCAGAACTTTGAGAAACACCTGCTCTGGCGAAGAACACAAAAGACACACACTAGAGGTGTCCCATCTCCCTCAAGAAAATGGGAACTTGGCTGTGTTTTCCTCGAACACATCCTCACTCTGCACCTTTGCATCTTCTTGACATTTTCTCAACAATACTAGTACAGTGGATTCCAGTCCCTTGGCAGGACAGGAGGAGAAATGCATCGCCTAAGACAGAGAGACATCTGAGCAGAGAAGAAGTGATGAATGTCACTGAAGCTGGTATACCCCTGTGTGGGTAAAAGTTTACTTATTCCTTTTCCCAACCAAATTAATAGAGAAAGAATATGAAGAAGTACACAGGTATGAGACACACCAAATTCAAGATAGTTTCTCCAAGAGAGGGGAGGGAAAGGAATGCAACTGGAGTCAGGGAGGGACCCAAAATGGCCACACATGCCACACGATGTGTTGCATGTAAGAGGCACCCAGTAAAGGGAAACTAGTGTAATAGCAGTAACTATTATTCAACTGTAATGGAAAATCAATGAAGTGAAGTGAAGTGAAGTCGCTCAGTCGTGTCCGACTCTTTGTGACCCCATGGACAGAGGAGCCTACTAGGCTCCTCTGTCCATGGGATTTTCCAGGCAAGAGTATTGGAGTGGGTTGCCATTTCCTTCTCCAGAGGATCTTCCTGACCAAGGGATCGAACCCAGGTCTCCCTCACTGTAGGCAGACGCTTTACCATCTGAGCCACCAGGGAATCAATACATATTGGTTAAACTAAACTAAAAATATCATAATAAATCTGTCCTTCCCTTCGGAAGGTTATAATCAAATCAGAGAAAGAACTTGCTGCTGCTGCTGCTGCTGCTAAGTCGCTTCGGTCGTGTCCGACTCTGTGCGACCCCATAGACGGCAGCCCACCAGGCTCTGCCATCCCTGCTAATACAGTTAATCATGCTAAGCAAAATGTAACTTGAATAACAACATTCTAGTAAATTCTAAGGCAGTCTGAGGAAGAAGACTTCACTTCCTCCTGGAGTGAAGAGGGCATCCCATTGAATAACACATAAGGCCTCAGTAAACTCTTGACAGATGCAGTAGCCATAGGAATAAGTCTACTCTGAACAATAAAGAGTTACCCTCTTGTTATTTTTTTCTTTAAAAAAATGAAGTTTATTTTAAATGAGCCATGAATCACTTATTTACTTCACTAATTGATGATTTATTTTGTAATTAACTTTTTATTAAAAGGAATTGTGATACAGGGGAAAAAATACTGGCTTGAAAAGGAACAAATGTTTGGTCTGATAGGCTGTATGATTGTAGTCACTTTGCTCCTGGGAGCTCTGTAATTTTAGCTGTAAACAGTAAAATACCAGATATGTTTTCTAGGAAAGAATGAGGTGATGAGCTCCATTATACAGCAGATTCAAAAGTGAGTTCACTGAACTTAAGATTGCCGGAGGGAAGAGTTGGGGAAAGGGACAGTTACGGAGTTTGGGATGGACATGTAGACACTGCTATATTTAAAATGATCAACAAGGACCTACCGTATAGCACAAGGAACTCTGCTCAATGTTGTGTGGCAGCAGCCTGCATGGGAGGGGAGTTTGGGGGAGAATGGATACATGTATATGTATGGCTGAGTCCCCTGATGCTCACCTGAAACTATCACAACATTGTTAATCAGCTATATCCCACTATAAAATAAAAACTTTAATAAATAAATAAAAAGAGTGAGTTCATAACATGGAAGGACCTAGAGATTATCTTATTAAGTGAAGAAAGGTAAACAAAGGCATATATCACATGATATCACTTATATATGTAATTTTAAAAAGATACAAATAAACTTATTTACAAAACAGAAACAGATTCACAGACATAAGGAACAAACTTAGAGTTTCCAAAGGGAAAGAAGGCATAAAATATATATGAAAGTGAAAGGCGTTAGTCGCTCTGTCATGTTTGACTCTTTGGGACCCCCATGGACTGTAGCCCACCAGGCTCCTCTGACCATGGAATTCTCCAGGCAAGAGTACTAGAGTGGATTACCATTTCCTTCTCCAGGGAATCTTCCCAACCCAGGGACTGAACCTGGGTCTCCTGCATTGCAAGCAGATACTTCACTGTCTGAGTCACCAAGGAAGACTCCAAAATACATATATGTATGTATATAACTGAATCATTTTGCTATACACCTGAAGCTAACACATTACAAATCAACTATACTTCAATTAAAAAAAAATAGTGAATTCATAGGGAATGTCTAAATAGTGTGGCCAAAATTAATGAATTAAGTAGTCAATTAAAAAAATTCAAATACGTAAATAGCCTTTCTCTTTGTCCTATAGGGAGACAATCTGTGTTTGTGCCCAGTTTCCTACACTATTCATTCCCAGCACACAGGACCCTGCATGGAGGGGGAATATGAGGACTACACTAGCCTTTCTAATTACCAAGTGTCTACGTGCATGCTAAGTTTTTTCAGTCGTGTCTGACTCTTTGGAACCTTACGCACTGTAGCCTGCCAGGACATCCTCTGTCCATGGGATTCTCCAGGTCAGAATACTGGAGTGGGTTGCCAAGCCCTCCTCCAGGGGATCGTCTGAACGCAGGGATCGAACCTGAGTCTCGTGTCTCCTGCACTGTCAGGCAGGTTCTTCACCATTAGCACCACCTAGGAAGCCAATTACCAGGTAGTGTCATACAAACCACTGCCAGAGTTGCTACTTATAAAACAATGGCCTCTTCAAGGACAATTCATGTACAAGTGGAACCACTTTAAGACAGGTAGCAAAACCAACCGTTGAGAATTTCAAATGATAAACATACCTCCAAAATCAGAACTGAAAAGTAGAAAGGATATAAAAAATTGCTTGGTGTTATTTTGAATTTGTTTTGAGTCTGTGCATGTGATCAAGAGTGATTTAGGTGATTCAGAATATCTTTCCCCATTTTTTCCCTTCCTCTCAAGAGGAGAAGGGGGAAACGAAATACCTTAATTGCCAAATCTGGACTTTCTGGATTGAAATATATATATCTTGTATCTGTCTGATGGACTCTGTTGGGGATGGGGAAATTTCTCTCGACTTCTCCTGAATTCCTTTAGCCAGACTAATAAAAAAATTGATACAAGTCATGTTAACAGCTGAAAAGGAGCAAAATTTAATCTATGAGCACAGAGGTCTCATAGAAATGGGGCCTGAGAAGTGGCCAAAGCAGACGTTTTTATACTTTTTAGACATGAAAACAATAAATTTGGGGGGAATTGACAGAACAAAGGAACTTAGGTTTGGTTGCTCAATTACTAAGAAATTGAACTAAAGCTTGGGTAATAAATTAGGAAAGAAAGTAACAAGGTTTATTTATACAAGCTTCTTGGCCCCAAATTCCCTGTCCCTAGTGATAATGGTGTCCCTTCTACCCTCAGATGCAAGAAAAGCAACTTTCACATGAGAGATTTATTTTCTCCCTTCAAAGAGATGAAGAGGAGGGTCAGAGTGTCCCTCTAATATCAACTGTTACTTGAATAAATTTTAATTTGAAATAATCAATATGCCATTAAGGCATATTTTGAGGTAGTCTACACTTCTCCCATCCTGGAATGTGAAGTCAAGTGGGCCTTAGAAAGCATCACTACAAACAAAGCTAGTGGAGGTGACGGAATTCAAGTTGAGCTGTTTCAAATCCTGAAAGATGACGCTATGAAGTGCTGCACTCAACATACCAGCAAATTTGGAAAACTCAGCAATGCCAACAGGACTGGAAAGGTCAGTTTTCATTCCAATCCCCAAGAAAGGCAATGCCAAAGAATGCTCAAACTATCACACAGTTGTACTCATCTCACATGCTAGTAAAGAAATGCTCAACATTCTCCAAGCCAGGCTTCAGCAATACATGAATTGTGAACTTCCAGATGTTCAAGCTGGTTTTAGAAAAGGCAGAGGAACCAGAGATCAAATTGTCAACATCCGCTGGATCATCAAAAAAGCAAGAGAGTTCCAGAAAAACATCTATTTCTGCTTAATTGACTATGCCAAAGCCTTTGACTGTGTGGATCACAATGAACTGTGGAAAATTCTGAAAGAGATGGGAATATCAGACCACTTGACCTGCCTCGTGAGAAACCGATAGGCAGGTCAAGAAGCAACAGTTAGAACTGGACATGGAACAACAGACTGGTTCCAAATAGGAAAAGGAGTACGTCAAGGCTGTATATTGTCAC
>SJYX01002384.1:135970-152689 GCA_006410675.1 Oreotragus oreotragus | reverse complement strand
ATCAGTTCTGGGTGTTCATTGGAAGGACTCACGCTAAAGCTGAAACTCCAGTACTTTGGCCACATCATGTGAAGAGTTGACTTATTGGAAAAGACTGATGCTGGGAGGGATTGGGGGCAGGAGGAGAAGGGGATGACAGAGGATGAGATGGCTGGATGGCATCACCAACTCGATGGACATGAGTTTGAGTGAACTCCGGGAGTTGGTGATAGACAGGGAGGCCTGGAGTGCTGCACTTCATGGGGTCACAAAGAGTCGGACACGACTGAGCGACTGAACTGAACTGAACTGATTGTTTCTTGACTGCTTTTCCTGTTTCTGCATTCCCTCATTTCCCTAATTAGTAACTGCTTGAGTCTGTTCTTTGGAACTCCAGAAAAGTCTAGGAGACTACAGTCTTTTTCCTACAAACAATAAATGAGAGACACAGAGGGGCCTTGCTTGGTTTCAATAAAATGCAAAATGAATAGCAAAACATTCCATAGTGTCAGTGAAAAAAGTTAAAACAGCTGCCAGTATAAGGACAAAAGAGTCAGGGAGAAGAAATTCTCCAGAAGTGGCTATCATGCCACGTGGCTTAGTGCTTCCAGGCTGGGGCCTTTGTTATAGGGGAGTTAGAATTGGTCCGAGGATAAGGGAAAGCAGCTCAAAATTATTCAGGTTCCTGGAACAGAGAGGGGCTTCCTGTGTCTCCTGTGTGTCCCTGATGTGGGAAGGACCCCTCCTGAGGCCAGAGAAAGTGTATCACTCATCCAATGGCTGGCTTACCTGGAGGCAGTTCCTTGGCAACCAGTGTGGGAAGATGAACACCTATCCATCTGGAATAGACATCTGGATCTTTTTTTAAACAAGACTAAACAACTGCTCCTTGTTTTTCAAAACTCTTCTGTTTCTGTAACTATTTTCATGTCCAAGGCAAACACAGAGCCAGGTGGAGGTTTGGCAACTGAAACCTTGGCCCTGTTCTGGGAGGAGATGCAACTCCTTTGGAAGAATTTCCCACCATGGACTCCAAGATGTCCATATTCTATTTGGAGAAATGGAGGGAAAGAGGAATAAAAGGGGAAATACGAAGTGAAAGAAGAAAAATAAAACTGGAACACAGGAGCAGGAATGTCCGAGAAAGAGAGCCCATCCTGCACTTGTGCGTGACTCTCTTTCATATGGAATTAATGGTGGTTTAATGGGGTATGAAGGGCTGTTTTACTGGAAACAATGAGGAACAATTGTCTAGCTCACGTTTCATTTCACAGGTCATTATTGCATTAAGAAGTAAATCGACCAAGTCCGGTAAATAACAGTCTGTGTATTGCCGAGAGCTTCAAACCAACAATTTCAGCCAATGCCAACTAATATCTCTGTCATTTTAACCCTTGCAGGGGAGTGCTAGGGGGCTAAACAATTACAGACTTCACCCAGCTCTAGCAGGTGAGCATAATTCATTGCCCCTCCAGTCCCTCCTTTTGCAAAACCCAGGAGGCCATATTCTAGCATTTTTTGTTGATGAACCAGCCTGAGCCTACTGCAGCTCTGGTGGCCTTGAAAAACAGCCCCCATTTTAGTGAGTGCTGCAGGCATCTTTAAACAGGCTGCTTCCTCTGCAAAATTAATTGCTGCAAAATGCAGTGCTCCCTCATCTAAGCTTTTGCAGGTTCATACTCAGCTATTTGGGTGGGCTATCGATGTGTCTGAGAGAGCAAGGGAAAGCTAGCTGTTTTCCCTTACTACAGAAGTTTACATTTGTGTCACCAAGCACTGGACATTCGGGAGTTCCTAATGCCTACATTCTGTTCCCTTAACTCAGGGGTAATTTGTTGACTGAGGCTGTATTTCAGAGTGGTATCATGGTAAATAAATATATCAACGACAGTTCAGTTCAGTTGCTCAGTTGTTTCCAACTCTTTGTGACCTCAATGGACTGCAGCATCCCAGACTTCCCTGTCCATCACAAACTCCCAGGGCTTGCTCAAACTCATGTCCATTGAGTCAGTGATGCCATCCAACCATCTTATCCTCTTTCGTCCCCTTCTCCTCCTGCCTTCAGTCTTCCCAGCATCAGGGTCTTTTCCATGAGTCAGTTCTTTGCATCAGGTGGCCAAAGTACTGGAGTTTCAGCTTCAGCATTAGTCCTTCCAAGGAATATTCAGGACTGATTTCCTTCAGGATTGACTGGTTTGATCTCCCTGCAGTCCAAGGGACTCTCAAGAGTCTTCTCCAACACCACAGTTCAAAAGGATCAATCAGTGACAGTTTATAATAAAGTCACAGTTAAAACACATGTAACAATTGTATGATTGGCTACCAAGGGGGAAGGGAGATGATGAACTGGGAGACTGGGATGGACAAATATATATATACACACACACACTATTGATACTATGTATGAAATAGATAACTATTGAGAATCTACTGTATAGCACAGGGAACTCTACTCAATGCTTCGTGGTGACCTAAATGAGAAGGAAATCCAAAAAGGAGGGGATATACGTATACATAGCTGATTCACTTTGTTGTACAGTAGAAACTAATAGAATATTGTAAAGCAACTTTAATAAAAGTAATGTTTAAAACTACATATTCAAATGCATATCAAGACACAAGCACACCCCATTTTGTTACACTCTGCAAATACTGAGATTTTTACAAATTGAAGCCATGTGGCAGCCCTGCATGAAGTAGGTCTGTCAGCTCCATTTTCCCAACAGCATTTGCTCACTTTGTGTCTCTGTGTCATATATGGGTAATTATCACAATAGTTCAATCCTTCTACCAGCAAAAAGATGGCAAACCACTGAAGGTTCAGAAGACGTTCAGCAATTTTTAGCAATAAATATTTTTTAATGAAGGGATTTGTATTATTGCTTTTTTAAGATAAATGTTATTGTACATTTAAGAGACGACAGCATAATGTAAGCATAACTCTTATATGTACTGGGAAACCAAAACATTTATATGACCTGCTTTTTGTGATATTCACTTTATTAGGCAATCCAGAACCAAAGCTGCAGTATCTCTGAGGTTTTCTTGTAAAATATTTTTTGCTTCAAATTTTAACAAAGGTGAGACAAAAATAAGCTTAAGAATCATAATGTTACATAATCATATCAAATAAATACAGTTATACTGATAATTTTTTCCATCAAGATCTGATGTTCTTTCTGGAGAGAGGATATAGAGTCCTCCATATTTCTACAATACCTCTGAAATCAGATAAATCAGGTCTTCCTTCTCTTCTAAGGAAAAAAAAAAAATCTTTCAGAGGTAGCATCAGTATTCCAGCTTACTAGCTCTTGCTCTTCCACCTTCTAAAACAACTATGGCTTTGCAAAGAACTATGGCAAGCTGAATAAAAACCTCCCAAACATGTCCATGCCCTCTTCTTGAACATGTGAATATGGCAAAAGGACTTTGGTTGTGTGATTAAGTTTGTGGATCTTGAAATGGGAAGTTTATCTGTGTGGGCTCAATTGAGCCCTATAAATTCTTAAAGGCAAAGAACTTTCACTGGCTAGAATCAGAGAGATTCTGCAGAAGAGAAAGCAAGAGAAATTCAAAGCATGACACGACACAAGCCACCGATGCTGGCTTTGCAGGTGAAGTGGGTCACAGTCAGGGAGAGTGGGTAGCCCTAAACTTTAAGTAGGAGCCCCACCTACCCCCTTCCCAGCCTACAACCAGCAAAGGAATAGAAATCTTTGTCCTATAATCGCATGGAACTGAATCGGGCCAAGAACCTGAGTCAAATTGGAAGTGGACTCATCCAGAAAGACTCAAGAAAGAAATGCAGTCCTCTCAGTAGCTAAACTTCAGCCTTGAGAGGCTCTAAGCAGAGAAACCAGCCAAGTATCCAGACTTCTGACTTGTAAAACTATGAGTCAATCATGGGTGTTCTTTTAAGCCACTACATTTAGTGGGCTTCCCTGGTGGCTCAGACGGTAAAGAACCTGCCTGCAATGCAGCAGACCCGGGGTTTGATTCCTGGGTCAGGAAGATCCCCTGAAAAAGGGAATGGCAACCTACTTCAGTATCTTTCATGGAGAAACCCATGGACCAGGGAGCCTGGAGGGCTACAGTCCATGAGGTTGCAAAGAGTCGGACATGACTGAGCGATTTTCACCCACTCCACTACATTTATATAATCTCTCATGGCAGCAGAAAACTGGTAAAAGAACCAGTTAAGATGGATGCTCAAATGTTCAAGTCATCAGCCCAGTCAGAGGCAGGGTAAATGGGACAAACAAACCAGTGGTCACCAGTACTTACTTAGTGTCCATCCCAAGCCAGGTGAGCAGCTGAGTAGCTATAGGCATTGTGAGTTTTATAACTCCAGGATCTGCTCCTTTGCCTCTAAAGTGCTCAAACAAGAAGACAGAATATGGCCTAGATGTAGGGATGGGTCCTCATGGGCTGTATCTAAGGAAAGTTGCATCTCACCAACATCACCCAAAAGGGAAGAGATTATCCACAGCCACAGGAAAAAAAAAAAAATCAGCTTCATCTCCCTTTCTCCATGGCAATTACTTTCAGGAACTTATATTCAATTTCATTAATATTTTTCCTGTGAGGGAGTTAAGCAAATTGGAATTGGGTCCTACAGGGAGTCCGTAATGCTGTAGTAGAGAGATTGGCTTCTAGGTCTAGGAAAAATTTCTTTTCTTCTGTGTCCCTTTTCCTGACATGCTTTACATAATAACCAACTCATATTTCAGGATTCCCATTTGTTATATAAATGAGTTTTACTGTCATTATTCTTATTAAAATAATAAGTAATACATATACATGATTTTTTAAAATGGCAACTTCCCTCTAAGGGGCAGCACTGAAGATCAGGATTGCTGAGGGTAAAGACAGAGAGTCTTTTCTTTTTCATTGTATGTGCTTTACTGTCTTTTTTTATTCATTTCACAAAAAATTTTAGGATAATTTCCTAAAAATGGAGTTCTGGAAGTCAAAGTATACACCTTTAGTTGCCCACATGACTGTGAAAATAACCACATTAATAGTAAATACAGCAGCAATGGTCATCACTGTCTTTAGTAGTAGTGGTGGATACTTTTGTTGAGTTGCTCTCTTGTAATCCTTAAAACAATCATCTCACTGAGTGTGCGCTCGGTCGCTTCAGTCGTGTCCAACTCTTTGCGACCCTATGGACTGTAGCCCACCAGTTCCTCTGTCCATGGAATTCTCCAGACAAGAATACTGGAGTGGGTTGCCATGCCCTCCTCCAGGGGATCTTCCCAACCCAGGGATCGAACATGCATCTCCTGGGTCTCCTACATTGCAGGTGGATTCTTTACTGCTGAGCCACTAGAGAAGCCCAATCATGTAGGTATATATTATTAATGTTTCTACTTCCTAAATGAGGAAACTGAGGCTCAGGGAAACTAGGAGCTTTCTTGGAATTGCCCATCTAGCAAGCAGACACAGTCCAGGCAGCTCAATTCATGTAAAACTTCCTAACCTATGCTCTGATTAAGAAAAAACTCATCTTTCTCCATTTCCTGTGTTTTGTGTGGCTTTCTGTATGTTTTTTGGCATTTGTATTTATTTATCTGTAAAATGAAGTTCAAAAGTATTTGAATATATTTTGAATAGTTTTTTCTTAAATATTAATAAGAATATTTTTCTATATTAAGATTAGCCCTTTTCTATATGAGTTGTAATTTTTTTCTAATTTTTAAATGTAGTTTTTAATATCCTTTGCAGAACTTTTAAATTCATACAAGACAAATTTATCAACCATTTACATATGTGTACTAGATTTTTATTTCATGCTAAGAAAAATCTCTATAACTAAGAAAATATGTGACCTTACCAATATTTCCTGGTTATTTCATATATTTTTTCACCTTGAATCCATATGAAATTAATTTTTATAAAGGGAAAGATGTGAATTCCTAATTTTTTTCCCTGATTAACCAAATGCCTTAACATCAATAGCTTCTATTTTCCCATGATTTAAAATGTCATCTTAGTTATAAATTAAGTTCTTAAATGCATTTGGTATCTATTTTTGATCCTTTAAAAAATTTTGTTCCATCCATATATCTGTTTTTAGGATATTTTAATTACTGATTGTCACAAAATAGCATTGATTTTACATCTAGCAAGTGTGCAAATGCATGGAGAAAAAACTTAAACTAAATCAAAGAATATTTCAGATTCATAATATTGATATCAGAAGGCCTCGGTCACGAACTTATTTAGTTCCCATTGGTAAGGCAAAATTGCTTTATTTTTTGGTGGGACAGCCTATTGGAAGTATTTCCTTCCATTAAAATGCACACACACACACACACACACACACAATAATCAAAATCACTGACAACATCTGTCGTAGGCATGAAATCAGCTAAACTCTGAGCTTCTGTCTTCTAAAGCTTTCAAAAATTGTTGTACAAAAGGAATAAAAGCAGTACTGAAGGATTCCTCCATTATTAAAATTTTAAGAATAAGACCACAGTTTACTATTCCATGAATTCCTGGCAGAGATGTAATCCAAGGCAGAAGTAATCCAAGGCAGAGAGCAGAGGAGGAAGGGTGAAATAAAGAAAAGACAAGAAAATGAAAAAGAGAAAGGAGAGAGCCAGTATCTTATCGTGGCAAAAACAAGAAATTTCATTCAGTTACACTCAAAAATAGCCACTCTTGTGGAACACTGATGTTACTGCTTCTCATATAACAGAGCATTGTTGTTTAGTCGCTAAATCGAGTCTGACTCCTTGTGACCCTATGTACCGTAGCCCACCAGGCTGCTCCGTCCATAGGATTTCCTAGGCAACAATACTGGATTGGGCTTCCCGTTTCTTCTTTGGGGGATCTTCCCAACCCTGGGATCAAACCCACATCTCTTGCATTGGCAAGTTGATTGTTTACCTCTGAACTATCAAGGAAGCACATGACAGAGCATAGAAACATGAATGGTGCTGGTGGTGGTTTAGCTGCTCAGTCGTGTCCGGCTCTTGCAACCCCATGGACTACAGCCCACCAGGCTCCTCTGTCCACGGGTTTTCTCAGGCAAGAATATGGGAGTGGGTGGCCCTTTCCTTCTGCAGAAATGTGAATAGATTGCTCAATAAAATAGAAACATGAATGGTGCTGGTGGTGGTTTAGCTGCTCAGTCGTGTCCGGCTCTTGCAACCCCATGGACTACAGCCCACCAGGCTCCTCTGTCCACGGGTTTTCTCAGGCAAGAATATGGGAGTGGGTGGCCCTTTCCTTCTGCAGAAATGTGAATAGATTGCTCAATAAAGGATTGGGAAATAGTAAAATTCCCACTGTCAGAAAACCTTGATGATTTGTTTAGAAGACTAGATATTTATATAGTAGGTTCTGCTAATGACAGATTATCCCCATAAGACAAGTTTATCTCTTCTACTGATTTGAGCTACATGCTCAGAACCAATTAGGTGGTCTCTAATTCTGTGGTTAGTTTCTAATCCTAGAGTCCAAAGGTGTATCTGATGAAACATCAGATGTATCTGATAAAAATGACTTACAAAAATGAAATTTAACAGAGACAAAGTCTAGCACAAAGGTATAAAATATCAATTTTCTTTAATACTTGTCCCCTCAAAATAAAGGAAGAAATACTCATCTACATACATTTAGCCTTTGTAATATGACTAGTGCAAGTGAAGAACTAAATTTTAAATTGTATATAATTTTAATTAAATATAATTTAAAAGTGTAAAACTGATAATTTAGTTATGAAAATGTTTAGGTATATTTGGAACAACTTGTACATGCATCTATTTTTGAGCTGTGAAATTTATGAAATCTAGATACAGATCAAATACTCCTGATGAAAATGTAGTTTCTGAATTGAGATGTGTTATAACTGCAAAATGCATGTGAAATTTCACAGATAGTATGAAAAAAGAAATGCAAATATGTCTATAATTTTACACTGATTATACCTCAAAATAATACCTTGAATTTATTGGATTAAATAAAATATATTATTAAATTTCACCTGTTTCTTTTTCCCTTTTTTTATTTTAACCTAGACCCTAGAAAATTTAAATTGCTCTTGCCATTTTCATTATTATTTCTATTGGACAATGCTATTCTGGATAGGCAATGGTGAGTCCTGGTTTCTACATTTTGAAAAATCATCAACAAGTTAAGGAACATCAAAACAAGCCAGTTTAGAAAGCAAAATTCTGAAAAAGTCTGTCATATGTTGACTAACAGAAAAATTTAGTTTTTTTCTTTGCTTGAAAGAGGTATATTTGTTTATTATAAGATCACTGTTTAACTGCCTTTGAATATATAAAAAGCTGCAATATGGAAAGAACTACTTATACTCTGTTACCAGAAAGGAAACTAGATTGGTGGGTAGTAATCATAGCAGGAAAACCCTAACAACTAAAATTAATCAGAATATAGTTTGCAGTCTTGTAAGAGAATGAATTCCCACTTTCTGAGAAAGCTACCAATAGAGGCCATCTTTGCATTGAATGGGAAGTAGGAAGTAGAATTGATTGACCTTCCAGAAACCATCAACATACAAAATACTGTAATCTTATCATTTCTTCTCAACTGGCATGTTATTTCTGCAGGCAAATGGATTAATATGAGATAATATTGCCCAAAATGCATTCTGACATACACTGATTTCAAGGAGAAATGCTGGATAGGATGAAGCACATGCTAGAATCAAGATTGCCGGGAGAAATATCAGTAACCTCAGATATGCAGGTGACACCACCCTTGTGGCAGAAAGTGAAGAAGAACTATAGAGCCTCTTGATGAAAGTGAAAGAGGAGAGTGAAAAAGTTGGCTTAAAACTCAACATTCAGGAAACTAAGATCACGGCATCTGGTCCCATCACTTCACGGCAAATAGATGGGGAGACAGTGGAAACAGTGACAGATTTTATTTTAGGGGGCTCCAAAATCACTGAGATGTGTATAAGAGACAGGTACTATCTCAGTAAAACTGGGGTCGGGGGGAAGTAGTAAAGAGCAGCCTGCATTTGCTCACCTCATTTGCAAGCAACCATACCAGTTTAAAATTTGGCAGTAGAGGACGTTGGTGATTACAGTGACAAAACATTTTGCTCCTAGTCAAGGAGAAAAACTTCTCCACTGGAGAAGGGAATGGCAAACCACTTCAGNGGAGCCTGGTAGGCTGCAGTCCGTGGGGTCGCTAGAGTTGGGCACGACTGAGCGACTTCACTTTCACTTTTCACTTTCATGCATTGGAGAAGGAAATGGCAACCCACTCCAGTGTTCTCGCCTGGAGAATCCCAGGGATGGGGGAGCCTGTTGGGCTGCCATCTATGGGGTCGCACAGAGTCGGACACAACTGAAGTGACTTAGCAGCAAAATCACTGCAGATGGTGATGGAAGCTATGAAGTTAAAAGACGCTTGCTCCTTGGAAGAAAAGTTATAACCAATGTAGACAGCTTATTAAAAAGCAGAAACATTACTTTGCTAACAAAGGTTCATCTAGTCAAAGCTGTGGTTTTTCCAGTAGTCATTTATGGATGTGAGAGTTGGACTATCAAGAAAGCTGAGCACCAAAGAAATGATGCTTTTGAACTGTGGTGTTGGAGAAGACTCTTGAAAGTCCCCTGGACTGCAAGGAGATCCAACCAGTCCATCCTAAAGGAAATCAATCCTGAATATTCATTGGAAGGACTGATGTTGAAGCTCAAACTCAAATACTTTGGCCACCTCATGCGAAGAGCTAACTTGTTGAAAAAGACCCTGATGCTGGGAAAGATTGAAGGAGGGAGGAGAAGGGGACAACAGAGGATGAGATGGTTGGATGGCATCACCGACTCAATGGACATGAGGTTGAATAAACTACAGGAGTTGGTGATGGACAGGGAGGCCTGGCATGCTGCAGTCCATGGGGTCACAAAGAGTCAGACACGATTGAGTGACTGAACTGAACTGAATTTCAAGAAGTACTCATGTGTAGTGTAAAAACTTAGTCTGTATCCAAAAAGTTTGATAAATAATGGATAACACAAAGTTAAGCAGTATTTTTTTTTAATTTCAAGACTTACCAGAACCTTTAATATTTTAATG
Source organism: Oreotragus oreotragus (assembly GCA_006410675.1). Taxonomy (NCBI): domain Eukaryota; kingdom Metazoa; phylum Chordata; class Mammalia; order Artiodactyla; family Bovidae; genus Oreotragus; species Oreotragus oreotragus. The sequence goes on along the minus strand of SJYX01002384.1, from coordinate 142,645 downwards.
CACATCATGAATCTCAAAACGGGAATGGTCAGAGGTTTCAACATTTACCTGGTGAAGCATCACATTTTCACAGTCTCCTGAGATAAGTGAATGGGAAGCACTCTTTAAAAATACAAAAACAAATAATATATGGCAAAAACTACCACAATATTGTAATTAGCCTCCAATTATAACCAATAAATTAATTTTTTAAAAATCATACATTGATTAAATTTACAAAACCTATTTTGCAAAACAGTTGCCTGGAAAACTTCAACTCTTGAACTTTCCACTCATTTAGTCACCTATATATTCATTTATTCCTTTATTCACCAAACATTTGCTGGACACCTATTATGTTCCAAAGACTGTAGTAAAATTTCAAAGATGTTTACCTTCAAGGTACTTAGTCTGGAGAGAAGGCAGGCTTGTAAATTGATGACCACAGAGCATGAGATAAACTGTAATGGAATTGGGTGTTAGACGAAGCAAAGACATAAAGAGATGGAGTCCCAACTGTATGTGGGAGCAGAAAGCATCCTACAAGGGAGCTGTTAGGTTGCAACACACAGGAAGCCCTGTGTCTGTTGCTTCTAAGCACAACTCTTGATTTCTCTCTTTCATATATGACTTCCATTCTTGTCTACCTTGATGTCCCTTCTAGGCTACTCCAACAGTACACAGTGCTTTGTTATCACTGAGTACTCAGTAGACATTGATCTAAGTTGGAAAAAAGCTCTACGTTAATTAATTGGAGGAAAAGGAGAAGCTACAGAAAAAATTACAATAATATTCTTTGGGTCTCATGACCAAAGGTTTTCCTCCATACAAGGCTATTTCTGTCACACACTATCCAGTGGTTAATGCTGGCAAAATGCTTTTCTTGGATGTGACAGAATCCATTTAGTCTGTTCACGGAAAATGGCTATATATATATACGGTTTCTGTATGGTTGCTATTACATTGTCTTTTCAAAATGTTATAGTAATGGACAGTTATTTTTTAAAATCTAAACATCTATTTCTTACCGTGTAAAGCAGAAATATGTGAATTATTCGGTTAAATATATCTTTGTACAGCGTACCACCAGATGATTCAGACCATACGATGACAATTATCTAGAAATGTTTACAAGCCCAGACTTTGGAATCAGACACATACAGATATAAATCTTGGTTCTACACGTTCTAGCTGNCAGAAATATGTGAATTATTCGGTTAAATATATCTTTGTACAGCGTACCACCAGATGATTCAGACCATACGATGACAATTATCTAGAAATGTTTACAAGCCCAGACTTTGGAATCAGACACATACAGATATAAATCTTGGTTCTACACGTTCTAGCTGTGGGACCATGAAAAATTAGTTAACTTTTCTAAACCCTTATTCCTTCCAGTGCTGAAAGGGATAATAATCCCTACATGTTAAGGCTGTTGTAGGGATAAAGGAGTATGTTTATAAGCCACTTAGCATAATGTGTGGCACATGGAATATGCCAGATAAATGGTAACTATTATTATTGTTAGTTGGGGTGGATAATTGCTGGAATAACAGTACTATATAGTGTTAAAGACGTAGGTTCAGCCATGAATCTTCTATTAAGTAGTCATACGACTTGGACAAGTTGCCTATGTCTCTACATCAGCTTCCACCTGGAAAAAATGGAGTGGACAAAAATATCTCTTAGGGTAGATCCTGTCCATTCTACCCTAATAATGAGATCATTCATCCAAAACTCTTAGCAAAGAGTCAGAAACATACTCAACAAGTATTAGTTATTAATGGTAAGGTTGAGGTACAAGAGCATCACAGGAATAAGATGTTTAGATTGAAGAAACGAAAGGGAAATTGTTTCCACAGATCATAATGCCTTGCTACAATACTTCATGCTTTACAAATCACACGGGAAAATCCTTCCAATTCACAGTGTGGATTATGTCAAAATGCAATCAAATCTTGTGATGCCATTCACTGCCCCAGACAAGTCACGGAGGAAGGAGAGAGTAAGGTGGAAGAAAGGGGCTCTTTGGATCTTACAAAGTGTCCCTGGAAGCTTCAACCTCCTCTACTCAGGATAAAAATCCCTGCCATCACATATCCCAAAGATTCTAATATTTTCTAAAATTCCACTATGCCTTTATATTTTAATACCCTGACATCTGGAATCCTAAAAGTCTAATGTTTAACCATAAATATCTGCTGAGATTAAAGAGCTATATACCAAGTTTCAATCTTTGGGGCCTATAATTGCTTGGGAAAAGAGAATGGTATTTCCCCCTCTAGCTAGAAGAAAAAGACCTCGACAAGCACAGATACTGGCAGACAAATTTTCTAACAACCGTTTCCTCTCTCCGTTCTGTCCTCTCATTTTCTCCCTCCCTCTCCTTCTCCCATTTTATAATACCATCTTGCTGTCATTCCCAGGACAAATGGGAAAAAAAGAGAAGCCTGGAAAGCTTAAAGAAAAGATATGTTTCAAGATCTAGCGACAAAGAGGTGAAAAAATGCTGGCTGCTCTCTGGCTGTTAGGCAGCTGAGCACGTCTCCACACTGAAACTTGAGTTTCCCCATTATTCAGTTAGAAACCACTTCATCACTCTATGAGCTGACAGTCAAATGCCAGCTTTATTTTCTTTTTTATCAACCTCATCTTTTATTTTTGATTTGAGGCTAGTCACTTTTAAGGTCTCCACAATGGTTTATAACTTTCTTTCTCAAAAAGTGTCCAAGAAGTAACACGATTTGAAAAATGTTTCTTACCCTTTCCTGGTAAAGAATGGGAAACTCTCACCTGGTGGATTTGGTCAGAATTCCTGTTCAGATCACAGTACTTTGCTGGGAATGATGTCAAGGAAAGTGTGGGAAAAGCTTATCGTGAATTTAGACTTTTAATATAATGATTCAATATAGAGTTTAAAAAATAAACTTAACATTGAACCCATTTTTACCCAATGATATATTGTGAAAGTGATACAACAATGAGGTCATTTAACCCACTTCAATATAGGAAAAATAACATAATTTTTTAAAAAGATTGAATATATTCTTATTACACAAAGACTTAATTTAGATTGTAAATACGTCTCTGTCTTCTTAGATAATGTTCTTTTTCCTTTCAGAAGTATATCCAGTATGTAAATAAGCAAGTATGTTTATGTCTGCTGGTAGTCATTTAACCCACTTCAATATAGGAAAAATAACATAATTTTTTAAAAAGATTGAATATATTCTTATTACACAAAGACTTAATTTAGATTGTAAATACGTCTCTGTCTTCTTAGATAATGTTCTTTTTCCTTTCAGAAGTATATCCAGTATGTAAATAAGCAAGTATGTTTATGTCTGCTGGTATTTGGCACAGAAAGCTAATTCTTGATTCTTCATGAGAAACTGAAACTGCCTGCTTTTTAAATTAAAAATATTGTCTTCTTAACATCCTGTCTATTTACTTCAAAGGGGGTATACAACTCTACAGCAGTGATTCTCAAACCTTAGCACAGCAGAATTACCTGCAGAGGGTTTCTGTGTGTGTGCATGCATGTGTGTGTAGATATGTATAAATGTGTGTTTTTGTGTGTTTACGTGCATGTGTGTGTTAAACATAAAGGCTTGATGGGGCTTCACATACCTATCAATTCAAAATCTTCCCACATTCAAGTGAATGTTTACTGCCCTGGATAATTCTGATTTTAAGCCAACTTCAGGAGCCACTATGCTAAGCACGTCAACTTTACCTCCTAATTAGGAGGTAGGAGGACAAGGAGGACAAGAGCAAGAAGAACAGGGTGGGTTTTGTTTGTTTCAAAATTTCCAGTCTATTGGGAACCAATACATTAAAATATAATGCAATTTATCAGACAAATTAGAATACACAATGAAAGCTTTAATTTTTGCTCATTAGATGCAACAGACGTACTATTAATGTCAAGCAGCTTTGTCTACATGTGACATTTCTGTCATCACCTCACTGTGGACCCACACAGTCTGTGGGCAGCACAGGATGGTGGCAACCATGGAGTCCTGCATCTGTGGAGCCCTAATCTCCGGCTTTCTAACTGCACCACCTGCTCCCAACCTCGCTCCCACCATGATCCATTCACTCCATAGCAGCTTGAATGATCTTTTCAGAGAGATCTGCCATATATATATATATATATAGGCCAGGCCCATTCTGTTATCAAAGCCCCTGCTCTGGCTGGCCCTTTTCCCTGGAAAGCTCCTCCCTCTGCTCAAAGCAGTGATTCCTTGCTCCTCATTCAGGCCTCACTGGAATCATAACTCTAATAGCAGCTCCCTTACACAAACACAACACATGCCACACACATACCTGAAACTACCTCTCTAGCTGAAAATTCTGTTTTATTTTCTTCATACCTTTCATCACTATTGGAATATTTTTATTTGTTTGTTTATAGATATAGATGTATAAAAAAGCAGAGGTATACAGATATATCTCCACTGGAACATAAGTTTGATGAAAGCAGGAATGTTATCTTATTCACAACTACAGTTCCCATCCTTAGAATGGCACTGGTACACTGCTGCTAAGTCGGTTCAGTCGTGTCCGACTCTGTGCGACCCCATAGACGGCAGCCCACCACGCTCCCCCGTCCCCTGGATTCTCTAGGCAAGAACACTGGAGCGGGCTGCCATTTCCTTCACAGATGCTCAAATGCATTTGCTGAATAAATGAAAATGGCAACTTCAGCACTCTGCATGCAAAAGGTGCTCAAGGAATGCTAGCTACCATTACAGCCCCTTTCTACATCATGGCTGAGAAACTGTAAAATACCCTTGGAACCAAATCTCTAACTTCTTTCAGCCCACTCCTAATAACATCAGTAACCCATATGTACGAATTAGGCTGAGAGGTTTGTATACTGGAAAAGACAGGAAATGAGACAGAAGCCAGGGCAAAAAGTTCTAGGACCTGTCTAGTTCTATCTAAAGATGTTATTCATTTCAAGCCTCTATTTTTATAAATAATTTTAGATTTTCAAATGATCAAATGCCTCCATGTTCAAAAGAACTTCTTTCCAGAATAAAATGCAAATGGTTTTTAGAGGCTCTCCTGCTTGGGATTAACCGTCTTACACTCTGTTGCCATGTGTGTTTCAACCCTGGCTGCACATGCAAACTTACAGATAAGTACAAAACAAAATTAACAGCTCACTTTTCCCCTGGCTACACACCCTGCGTTACACAGATAGCAAAACCCACTGGCACAGTATTGCTCACAGCTGATCCACATGGATAATTTTTGCTCCCAACACCAGAGCATAAGACAATATGTCGGGACCTGTGGATATCTGTCTGAATTTTTCATGTGAACTTCTATGTGCAAATAAAATCTGTATTTTTCAAATTAAAAATAAACCTCAAAGGCAATGGACTCCAAAGTGTTTCTTAATAAAATGGGAAAATGTCAAAAGGGTGTGTTCAGCTCAATGCCATTTGGAATAAATAGAAGAGCTGGTTCCAGCAGCCTCCATTTTCATCTTTTTGGACTGTTTCCACTGTTTTATAGATGACCACAGATTCTTGTCATGAAGAGGAAAAATACAAAATACATTTTTATTCTCTTAAGTTAAATTTGTCCTTCTATCCTCCACCAGATTGTGGACAAGAATTAGAAAGTAGCAAAAAAGAATGGTTTAAAAAATGAAAAGGGACTTGAATTAAAGAAGGGATCTATTCTTATTTTGGAAGTCACAGAAAAATACTCCAATCCTGTTAATACCCAGAAGGCACCATTTACTGTGTGCTGTCTCCTTCATGGCAAGAAGATGCAGATTGTACTTGCAGCACGGTAAACAGCAGACACTATTACAGGAATCCTGCAGCTGGAACCTATAGCATCTTCATTTAAAATGTTATAAAGCTTTAAAACATCAGGTGTTTAAGGCAGTCCATCCTACACACCTCCAATATACCTTCAGCCACTCACACACATGCTCAAACTTGTCCACACACTGATGGTAAGCAACATGTAATAATACCTATTGGAGTATCACCACTGAATCATGTTTCACAACCAAGACAGAGGAGTGAAAAAATAAAATACACAGCTTTTCAACCCCTCAAGGTAGGCAACCACTTAAGGATTTATTGAAAGAGTGATGGTATTAATGATTGAGGTAGGGTCAACTAGACAAGAAACAAGCTGTGGATGGGGACAGAGTTCAAGAATTCCATATGGGGCCATGTTGAGTCTGCCTTGAGAAACCCATGAACAGTATGAAAAGGCAAAATGATAGGAATACTGAAAGAGGAACTCCCCAGGTCAGTAGGTGCCCAATATGCTACTGGAGATCAGTGGAGAAGTAACTCCAGAAAGAATGAAGGGATGGAGCCAAAGAAAAAACAATACCCAGCTGTGGATGTGACTGGTGATAGAAGCAAGGTCTGATGCTATAAAGAGCAATATTGCATAGGAACCTGGAATGTCAGGTCCATGAATCAAAGCAAATTGGAAGTGTTCAAACAGGAGATGGCAAGAGTGAACATTGACATTCTAGGAATCAGCGAACTAAAATGGACTGGAATGGGTGAATTTAACTCAGATGACCATTATATCTACTACTGTGGGCAGGAATCCCTTAGAAGAAATGGAGTAGCCATCATGGTCAACAAAAGAGTCTGAAATGCACTACTTGGATGCAATCTCAAAAACGACAGAATGATCTCTGTT
>SJYX01002384.1:103427-132029 GCA_006410675.1 Oreotragus oreotragus | reverse complement strand
AAAAGCCTCTTGATGAAAGTGAAAATGGAGAGTGAAAAAGTTGGCTTAAAGCTCAACATTTAGAAAACAAAGATTATGGCATCTGGTCCCATCACTTCATGGGAAATAGATGGGGAAACAGTGTCAGACTTTATTTTGGGGGGGCTCCAAAATCACTGCAGATGGTGACTGCAGCCATGAAATTAAAAGACACTTACTCCTTGGAAGGAAAGTTATGACCAACCTAGATAGCATATTCAGAAGCAGAGACATTACTTTGCCAACAGAGGTCCGTCTAGTCAAGGCTATGGTTTTTCCTGTGGTCAGGTATGGATGTGAGAGTTGGACTGTGAAGAAAGCTGAGTGCCGAAGAATTGATGCTTTTGAACTACGGTGTTGGAGAAGACTCTTGAGAGTCCCTTGGACTGCAAGGAGATCCAACCAGTCCATTCTGAAGGAGATCAACCCTGGGATTTCTTTGGAAGGAATGATACTAAAGCTGAAACTCCAGTACTTTGGCCAACTCATGTGAAGAGTTGACTCATTGGAAAAGACTTTGATGCTGGGAGGGATTGGGGGCAGGAGGAGAAGGGGACGACCGAGGATGAGATGGCTGGATGGCATCACTGACTCAATGGACGTGAGTCTGAGTGAACTCCGGGAGTTGGTGATGGACAGGAAGGCCTGGCGTGCTGCAATCCATGGGGTCGCAAAGAGTCGGACATGACTGAGCAACTGAATGAATGAATGAAAATGAGTCTGACCTGCTAATTACACTTCCCAGATGTTAATTGGATATAACAGACCACAGTTCATGGAGGAGTTTTGGCTGGAGATATAAACTGGAGGTAATCAACATTAAATGGTACTTTCACCTCTGGACTTGGGGGCATAATAGGAAAAGAAGAGGTCTGAGGATGTCTTGAAATATTCGGAACTTCAAAAGAGAAAGCAAAAGTGAAAGTGTTAGTCGCTCAGTCATGTCCAACTTTTTGTGACCCCACAGATGAGGCTCCTCTGTCCATGGGATCTCCAGGCAAGAATACTGCAGTGGGTTGCCATTCTCTTCTCCAGGAGATCTTCCCCACCCAGAAATCGAACCTGGGTGTCCCGCTATGCAGATGGATCCTTTACCATCTGAGCCACCAGGGAAGCCCCAAAAGAGAAAGGGAGCCTAGAAAAGAAGTCTGAAAAGAATCAACCAGTGAAGTGGGAAGAAATCTGGGGAAGTTTTTTGGACTTATTTGCTGTAGTTTTCACCTGAATAAAAATGTAAACTCAAAGTCACATTGTTTGTGGAAGTAGAAAGATGATGATCTCTTCAGGGGTCCAGCAATCAAAACTGATAGCTGAATGGGTTTGCTTCAGTTGTAAAAGCAAGCAGAAGAAGGGATTTGATCACAGTCCCCCAGGCATAATTAGAAGATAGAGAAAGGGAAGGCAAAAAAGAAAACATTCCATCTACTCTACCACCCTTTCGGAATGAAAGCATTTAGTTCTGATGGAAGAGAAAGATGGATTCAGAAGCCAGAGGACTGGCTTCCAAGGTGGACATTGTGAAATATTGCAGGCCCAGGTGACCAAGCTAGTGAGAGGACTGTTCTTATCACCAGTACACAGCGGGGTGTCAGGAATCGTACCTTTGACACAGACCACAGGTAATCTCATGGAGGGCAAAGCAGTGTTGTGGTGACAGCTGTCAAGCTATTAAGTGACAGCTGTTAAGCACCTGATATTCCTGGGCTTCCCTTGTGGCTCAGCTGGTAAAGAATCCACCTGCAATGTGGGAGACCTGGGTTCGATCCCTGGGCTGGGAAGATCCCCTGGAGAAGGGAAAGGCTCCCTTCTCCAGTATTTTGGCCTGGAGAATTTCATGGACTCTATAGTTCATGGGGTCACGAAAAGTCGGACATGANCAGCTGGTAAAGAATCCACCTGCAATGTGGGAGACCTGGGTTCGATCCCTGGGCTGGGAAGATCCCCTGGAGAAGGGAAAGGCTCCCTTCTCCAGTATTTTGGCCTGGAGAATTTCATGGACTCTATAGTTCATGGGGTCACGAAAAGTCGGACATGACTGAGTGACTTTCACTTCACTTCATTTCTGAAATAGACATGAGTTGGGCAGCTCATTGGCACAGACTCCAACTCTACAGCTCAGTTCTTTTCCAGTATATTTTGTTCCCCTGGACCACACAACCAAACCATCTCAGTACTGTTCACGCTCCCCTTGCTAGAGTCGTCCAGTTCACATAGAACTCACTGACCTGTGTTGAAGAAGGATCCAGTCCATTCTGCTTCGGTTTTAGGAAATACAGAAACTGGTGGGGGCAGACCCAGGGCTCTCCCATCCAGATCCTTAAAGAGATATTTTCCAGGGCTTTCACAATCTGATTCAGAGCAGACCAGTGTTTCTAAATCTTTCCTGTGAATATTGATAGAAAGCAACTGTCTCATTTCCATGATAAGTGGCAAAAAACAAAACAAAAACATACATTGGTAGTGCTGACACTGTGAAAAATAAATTCAACAAAATTTTATTACTAATAACATGTACACAGATAAATAAAATGATAGGAAAAGGTATTGCACAGTTATTTGGTCAAGAAGAAAGACATTAGCCAAATATTCTGGATATCAAGTTATATAATCTTAACACAGATCACTAGTTTTCTAAAATGAAAGACAGGATAAATTTGTTTCTAATATTTACTAAACATAATGTAATCATTGCTTTATGGAACTTTGGGGACTTGCAGTTATTTTAAGATTATCATTATAAATATCAATTATACTTGTACTATATATAATGTAGAAAAAAAAGATGTTTACATTCAACAAGTATCTACTGAAAACCTAATACTTGTACATTGGGGAATACAATGGTCATAAAGATAGGCACCGGAATTTAGAGTCAAGCAGGACTTCCCTGGTGGCTCAGACGGTAAAGCGTCTGTCTACAATGTGGGAGACCTGGGTTTGATCCCTGGGTTGGGGAGATCTGCTGGAGAAGGAAATGGCACTCCACTCCAGTGCTATTGCCTGAAAAATCCCATGGACAGAGGAGCCTGATAGGTTACAGTCCANGGAAGAAATCTGGGGAAGTTTTTTGGACTTATTTGCTGTAGTTTTCACCTGAATAAAAATGTAAACTCAAAGTCACATTGTTTGTGGAAGTAGAAAGATGATGATCTCTTCAGGGGTCCAGCAATCAAAACTGATAGCTGAATGGGTTTGCTTCAGTTGTAAAAGCAAGCAGAAGAAGGGATTTGATCACAGTCCCCCAGGCATAATTAGAAGATAGAGAAAGGGAAGGCAAAAAAGAAAACATTCCATCTACTCTACCACCCTTTCGGAATGAAAGCATTTAGTTCTGATGGAAGAGAAAGATGGATTCAGAAGCCAGAGGACTGGCTTCCAAGGTGGACATTGTGAAATATTGCAGGCCCAGGTGACCAAGCTAGTGAGAGGACTGTTCTTATCACTAGTACACAGCGGGGTATCAGGAATCGTACCTTTGACACAGACCACAGGTAATCTCATGGAGGGCAAAGCAGTGTTGTGGTGACAGCTGTCAAGCTATTAAGTGACAGCTGTTAAGCACCTGATATTCCTGGGCTTCCCTTGTGGCTCAGCTGGTAAAGAATCCACCTGCAATGTGGGAGACCTGGGTTCGATCCCTGGGCTGGGAAGATCCCCTGGAGAAGGGAAAGGCTCCCTTCTCCAGTATTTTGGCCTGGAGAATTTCATGGACTCTATAGTTCATGGGGTCACGAAAAGTCGGACATGACTGAGTGACTTTCACTTCACTTCATTTCTGAAATAGACATGAGTTGGGCAGCTCATTGGCACAGACTCCAACTCTACAGCTCAGTTCTTTTCCAGTATATTTTGTTCCCCTGGACCACACAACCAAACCATCTCAGTACTGTTCACGCTCCCCTTGCTAGAGTCGTCCAGTTCACATAGAACTCACTGACCTGTGTTGAAGAAGGATCCAGTCCATTCTGCTTCGGTTTTAGGAAATACAGAAACTGGTGGGGGCAGACCCAGGGCTCTCCCATCCAGATCCTTAAAGAGATATTTTCCAGGGCTTTCACAATCTGATTCAGAGCAGACCAGTGTTTCTAAATCTTTCCTGTGAATATTGATAGAAAGCAACTGTCTCATTTCCATGATAAGTGGCAAAAAAAAAAAAAAAACATACATTGGTAGTGCTGACACTGTGAAAAATAAATTCAACAAAATTTTATTACTAATAACATGTACACAGATAAATAAAATGATAGGAAAAGGTATTGCACAGTTATTTGGTCAAGAAGAAAGACATTAGCCAAATATTCTGGATATCAAGTTATATAATCTTAACACAGATCACTAGTTTTCTAAAACGAAAGACAGGATAAATTTGTTTCTAATATTTACTAAACATAATGTAATCATTGCTTTATGGAACTTTGGGGACTTGCAGTTATTTTAAGATTATCATTATAAATATCAATTATACTTGTACTATATATAATGTAGAAAAAAAAGATGTTTACATTCAACAAGTATCTACTGAAAACCTAATACTTGTACATTGGGGAATACAATGGTCATAAAGATAGGCACCGGAATTTAGAGTCAAGCAGGACTTCCCTGGTGGCTCAGACGGTAAAGCGTCTGTCTACAATGTGGGAGACCTGGGTTTGATCCCTGGGTTGGGGAGATCTGCTGGAGAAGGAAATGGCACTCCACTCCAGTGCTATTGCCTGAAAAATCCCATGGACAGAGGAGCCTGATAGGTTACAGTCCATGGGGTCACAAAGAGTCAGACACGACTGAGTGACTTCATTTTCACTTTCAGGGTATATAAACAAGTTATTGGCAATTATAACACTGAATTATAGAGAATCAATGCAATTTCCTCTGGGGCTAATATTTTTAGGTACCGTTAGTAATAATATTAATTATTTATTACATGTATACCATGTGTCAGGTATTAATAGAACAAAGAATCAAATACTAGTATCATTTAGCTTTATAACTATTTCATCCCATAGGTAAGACATGAACATAAGGAAGACCAGACAATAGGGAAAAAAATGACAGAATAACACAAATTGTATACCTAATAATGTTGAGGTTCTAAAAATGGTTCAGGGAAGAGCATCAAAAAGAGACTGGTGCTGGACCAAACACACAAACTTTCTAATTAAGGTGGGATTTCCTGATTCTTTTATTACAACTAAAGTTTCCCCAGTGTTACAGGAGAGATAAAGCAACCCATTCTCCCTCCTTCTGACTTTCCCACTCCCTCTCATGGCAAAGAGAAAAAACAATTTCTTGTCTAGTTTTCAGACTGATTTTTTAATGCAACTCTAAGATCATTTGTTCATGAACAGTAGTAGTTAGGCCTGGTCTGAGTATAAGTATGAGTCATATCATTCATTTTAGGGTTTCCTGACAGCAGCCATGGTCTCCTTTCCCACCATTCCCTGCACAAGGGCTCCCAAGCCTCCTTCTGAAGACTGGTGATACTGTACTCCACAGAAGATTCAAGACTTAAGGTCAGTTTTTACCATTGATTCTGAAAACATCCCAAAGAAGTATCTCTAACAAAGATTAAAAAAAATTAATATCAATAAAACTTGCAATTCATTACTTCTGTCTCTTGTGTCTGCCAGAGAACATAGCAGGGCATATCCCCGAGTCAAGGGAGTGAGAAACAGTCTCTGTTTAGTGACAGAGATTGCAAAAATCATATCTCAAAGGCATGGATATAGGAGGGGAAAGAATTGGGCCTAATCAATCTAGTGTATCTTTCTAGAAAGGCTTATCTCTGATCTCGTTGATGATTTTATCCTTGTTTAAAAAACATATTCAGGTACTTGGAGAATTACCAAATCCTTCATAAATATGACTTACTATAAATACCAAAATTGGTACCTGGTTTGTAAAGGAGGAAAGTAGAACTTGTTTTTATCTTTGATCTTTAGCATACTGGTCCTCTCTGCCATTATTGGAGGCACGATTCCAGTGTTCTCTGCATTGGGCAGAATGCAAACATCTAGATCATCACTATAGCAACTCTTCACAAAACTAGAAAAAGTCACATCTGAAAAACAATGTTTATAAAGTATTAATATTATAATATTAGATCATGTAAACAACCAGCCCCAAATACAGACTATATAACCAAATATCATAGACTAATGTCCAGGAGTAAGTTTAAGTTACTGCTCAGCATAGTTCCAGGAGTTTACCTAAATCTTGACTTAAAAATACCCTTAATTCTTGAAGGCTTGGACATTGTATGCAAAATAGAAGAGCATTCCAACACACTGACATCTTATAAGCAATACTTTCCATAAAAGTTTTGGTCAAAATTGAATGGGGAGTGAATACAATAGTACAAAAGAGATCTGAGAGGGATTTTCTGCATAGGTTGCAGTATAACTCAATTTAATTCTGGCTGCCCCACCGGATTCTTAACAACCTCACTGAGACACAACCTCCCTGTATCAATTTCCTCCTCTGTGTGATAGGAAAAACAACACCAGGCATAAAATCAAATTAAATATTTCCCTGTGAAAGCTCTTCAACATGTATAGAGTGGTGACTTTTTTTCTATTTTTTTATTATTAGAATATAATTGCTTTACAATTTCGTGTTAGTCTCTACTATACAGTAAAGTGAATCAGGAAAGTGTGTGTGTGTGTGTGTACATACATATATATATGTACTCAGAGGTTAAAGCGTCTGCCTGCAATGCGGGAGACCCAGGTTCGATCCCTGCGTTGGGAAGATCCCCTGGAGAAGGAAATGGCAACCCACTCCACTATTCTTGCCTGGAGAATCCCATGGACGGAGGAGCCTGGTGGGCTAGAGTCCATGGGGTCACAAAGAATCAGACATGACTGAGCAACATCACTTTCACTTTCATGTATGTATATTCTCAGTCTTGGGCTTCCTTGTAGCTCAGTTACTGGAGAAGGAAATGGCAACCCACTCCACTATTCTTGCCTGGAGAATCCCATGGACGGAGGAGCCTGGTGGGCTAGAGTCCATGGGGTCACAAAGAATCAGACATGACTGAGCAACATCACTTTCACTTTCATGTATGTATATTCTCAGTCTTGGGCTTCCTTGTAGCTCAGTTGGTAAAAAGTCTGCCTGCAAACGCAGGAGCCCCAGGTTTAATCCCTGGGTCAGAAAGGTCCCCAGGAGAAAGAAATGGCACCCCACTCCAGTATTCTTGCCTGGAGAATCCCATGGACAGAGGAGCCTGGCAGGCTACAGTCCATGGGGTCACAAGAGTCGGAATCGACTTAGCAACTAAGCCAACTCCACATATATACTCTTGAACCTCACACCACGATTCCATCCTTCTAGGTCATCACAGAGCGTCGAGGTGAGCTCTCTGTGCTATACAGCAGGTTCCCACTATCTATTTTACACATAATAGTGTATTTATGCAGGTTCCCACTATCTATTTTACACATAATAGTGTATTTATGTCAAACCTAATCTCCCACCCTACCCTCTCCAACCCTGTGTTCACAAGTCCATTCTCTATATCTGCATCTCTATTCCTGCCCTGGAACTAGGCTCATCTGTACCATTTTTCTAGATTCCACATACATTTATTACTATACAATGTTTTTCTCTTTTTTATTTACTTCACCCTGTATGGCAGGCTCAAGGTTCATCTCTACAAATGACCCAATTTTGTTCCTCAATGAACCATTCACTGTCATTATATTAATATACCAGCCCTGTGGTTATCAATGCCCAGTAGCTGATCAACTGGACAGCAAGCACCAAACTAAACTGTACCCTTTTGGTGATACACTTTCAAGATGCTATTAAAGGTTCTATGGGTTCTTTGCACAGATGTATTAGACTACATTGCTTGGAAACCCAAAATTCTTACCTTGAAGTTTCATGATGCCTGAAATCAAGTGGTCATTCCTCACTTTGTGCCATGGCTCCTGAGGCCATCGATTTGGTTCTGAGGTGAATACCGGCCACAGAATACCAACTCGACCCCCTTTGGGATTGGAAGGAGCTCGATCAGGTGATGTCAAGTTGGCAGAATGTGGTTTAACTCTGTCTTGAATGCAGTCAAAAGATGAGCTAGTGGCCACAATGACCGAATTCCTAAGCACAATCTGTAGATTTCTGATATAACACCGTGGAGCAGAAGATACATAAACTGCTGTGAAAAGGCCAACAGTATTGTCTACCAGAGTGAGGTTCTCTATTTCCATGCTGTTCTCCACTTGGAGCATAGCACCATAGTCAAAGTTCTTGAAAGCCAAGAAGCCAGAGATACCAGTGCAGTTGACAAGTCCACTCCCTTTATAGAGATGAAGGCCATGAAGACTTGAGTGGGCCACGTTGTCAGACCAAAGAGATTCAGGAGAGGAACACCTGTGGCCTTGGATGTGAAAACCAAGTCTCTCGGAGCCTGCCACAACGTTGCCATGGAGACGGGTGTTCTTTGCCTTGTTCACTTTGATTCCTGCCACCCAAACAGGAGACCATGCTGACTGTGTCATCAGAACCACAAGGTTTTTAGAGAGAGAATAGTCCTGACCCTCCAGATCAATGCCATGGCCAGCAGTGCCAAACACCACATTGTCATTTAAAATGATCCCCTGACTGTTAGCTGCATGGATGCCCCCACCGCAGCTTTGGTGCAGAGTAGATGATATTATCCAGGATCCTGCTGACACATTAGTGAGTTCAATGGATGAATACAGCGGTGACCCGAAGTTCTGAATTTCTACATTGAAAAGTTGAAGGATACCTGCAAGCAAAGTGCACATTAGCAGGTAGTTGTTTTGTCCTCCCAAGAGTCAGAAGGCTGATCCATTCAATGGCATCAAGACATGCAGATTTTTCATTAAAATACAATAGTTTAAACACCAGCACTATATTTTATGTCATCGAGTCTCACTAACAAAATCTGAATCATTAAAAACTATCACAGTACTTCCTGAAAAGTTCCCTGTACATTCTTAAGAGTGTGGTCATAGGATGGAGAGGGAGATGATAGGAAAACAGGGGAAGGAGAGAGGCTTTGGGGATGGGCACAGCTAGTTTAAAGATTCTGGGTACCCGTCTACAAGACTGGGTCGAGGAACCAACTAAGAATGAGGGGAATATGGCTTTCTGGCCACTCACCCCAAAGTCATGTCTCTTTTCAGTAACCTCATGAGAAAAGGTCACAGCTTTACCCACAGAGATATTATATGAAAGAAAATAAT
Organism: Oreotragus oreotragus; assembly: GCA_006410675.1. Taxonomy (NCBI): domain Eukaryota; kingdom Metazoa; phylum Chordata; class Mammalia; order Artiodactyla; family Bovidae; genus Oreotragus; species Oreotragus oreotragus. The sequence continues at coordinate 122,796 of SJYX01002384.1, read as the reverse complement.
GGCTAACTATATACAATATCTTAATCATTTTTAAAGAAGAGTATAAGTACAAAACTTCTGCTCAATAGATGTCCAGAAACATAACATTCTTCTTTATGAAGACATGATAAACCCAATAATATATTTTTAAGTGACCTTAAAGACTGAATTTTCTTTTCTTGTACTGTTATCCTGCTGCTGCTGCTAAGTCACTTCAGTCGTGTCTGACTCTGTGTGACCCCATAGATGGCAGCCCACCAGGCTCCCCCGTCCCTGGGATTCTCCAGGCAAGAATACTGGAGTGGGTTGCCATTTCCTAGCCACATTGTATTTCCTGTTTCCTTTTTACAATAAGGGGATTTTCTACATTTTTTTAATATCAGGGGAGGATAGTGAATTATTTAGTCTTATTGGGGATTTTATTGGTTCTTTTTTAAGCAGATATTGTTAAAATACAGTCTAAAATAGAGCCACTAGACTGATTTAAAAATATAATGAATACTAATTTGTCAGTGTATAGACTCATGATAAAATAGATAAGAACGTGAATATGGGGGGAATTGAGGTGAATTAATAAACAGAACATCTAACTCTAATATAGGACTAATTATATACCAGGCATAAATGTATATGTGTGTGATATATATACTATTAATTTTTGTCAAAATCCTATGATAGATGCAGTTATCTCCATTTCACAGACAAGAAATTGAGGCCGAGAAGGGTTAAGCAGCACCCTNAATAAACAGAACATCTAACTCTAATATAGGACTAATTATATACCAGGCATAAATGTATATGTGTGTGATATATATACTCTTAATTTTTGTCAAAATCCTATGATAGATGCAGTTATCTCCATTTCACAGACAAGAAATTGAGGCCGAGAAGGGTTAAGCAGCACCCTAGGACTTGGACCCAGGCATATGGATGCAGAGGCTGTACTGTTAACCCCCATGGAGGCTCAGCGGAGAGTAGAATAAAGCAAACAGGTCTGCACTGAGACTCCCACGACCAGAGTATAGCCCAGTGCTGAGAGAAGAGACGTCCTGTGTCCTTAGCTAGGTAGACCACAACTTTGACCCTCCCTTCCTTTCTTTATTCTTCTTTTTTAAAGTTACTGCCCAAGGTAAACTATAAAGTTCTTTCCCTCATTAAAAAGGAAGGGGGTTGTGGTGTTTTAGTATTTGAAGTCCAGTATTTGATAGTCCAGTCTTAATCCCCCACCTTCCCCACCCCCGTCTCACAGATGAGAAGCCTGAAGCCTTGCAAATCAATCTAATGAAAAACCATCACTGACTCGATGGACGCGAGTCTGAGTGAACTCTGGGAGTTGGTGATGGACAGGGGAGGCCTGGCATGCTGCGATTCATGGGGTCGCAAAGTGTCCAACACGACCAAGCGAATGAACTGAACTGAAGGTTTCTCAAATATCTGAATACACATTAAATACCCACTGAGCTGTTTCAAATCCTGGAAGATGATGCTGTGAAAGTGCTGCACTCAATATGCCAGCAAATTTGGAAAACTCAGCAGTGGCCACAGNTTCACTTTCTGCAATAAGGGTGGTGTCATCTGCATATCTGATGTTATTGATATTTCTCCTGGAAATCCTGACTCCAGCTTGAGCTTCTTCCAGCCCGGCGTTTCTCATGATGTACTCTGCATAGAAGTTAAATAAGCAGGGTGACAATATACAACCTTGACGTACTCCTTTTCCTATTTGGAACCAGTCTGTTGTTCCTTGTCCAGTTCTAACTCTTGCTTCCTGACCTGCATACAGGTTTTTCAAGAGGCAGATCAGGTGATCTGGTATTCTTAGCTCTTTCAGAATTTTCCACAGTTTATTGTGATCCACACAGTCAAAGGTTTTGGCATAGTCAATAAAGCAGAAATAGATGTTTTTCTGGAACTCTTGCTTTTTCGATGATCCAGCAGATGTTGTTAATTTGATCTCTGGTTCCTCTGCCTTTTCCAAAACCAGCTTGAACATCTGGAAGTTCATGGTTCATGTATTGCTGAAACCTGTCTTGGAGAATTTTAATCATTACTTTAGTAGCGTGTGAGATGAGTGCAGTTGTGCCGTAGTTTGAGCATTCTTGGCATTGTCTTTCTTTGGAATTGGGATGAAAACTGACCTTTTCCAGTCCTGTGGCCACTACTGAGTTTTCCAAATTTGCTGACATATTGAGTGCAGCACTTAAACAGCATCATCTTTTAAGATTTTAAATAGCTCAGCTGGAATTCCATTACCTCCACTAGCTTTGTTCATAGTGATGTTTCCTAAGGCCCACTTGACTTCACATTCCAGGATGTCTGGCTCTAGGTGAGTCATCACAGCATCGTGATTATCTGTGTCATGAACATCTTTTTTGTACAGTTCTTCTGTGTATTCTTGCCACCTCTTCTTAATATCTTCTGCTTCTGTTAGGTCCATAGCATAGATATTTACAATTGCTATTCTTCCTCTTGGATTGATCCCTTGATCATTATGTAGTTTTCTTCCTTATCTCTTGTAATCTTTAAGGTCTGCTTTTTCTGATAGGATGATTGCTACTCCAGCTTTCTTTTACTTTCCATTTGCATGGAATATATTCTTCCATCCTCTCACTTTCAGTCTGTATGTGTCTTTAGGTCTGAAGTGGGTTTCTTATAGACAGCATATATGTGTGTCTTGATTTTTTTATCCATTCAGCCAGTCTGCTGAAGGAAATGGCAACCCACTCCAGTGTTCTTACCTGGAAAATCCCAGGGACGGGGGAGCCTGGTGGGCTGCCGTCTTTGGGGTCACACAGAGTTGGACATGACTGAAGCGACTTAGCGGCAGCAGCAGCAGCCAGTCTGCATTTACATTTAAAGTGATTTTATATGTGTGTGTGTGTGTGTATATATATATATATATATATTTGTTTCTATTGCCATATTCTTAATTGTTTGAGCTTTGTTTTTGTAGATCTTTTTTTTTCCTTTTGTATTTCCTGACACTATAAGTACTTTAAACATTTGTTGTAAAGCTGGTTTGGTGGTCCTGAATTCTGTTAACTTTTGCTTGTCTGAAAAGCTGTTTATTTCTCCATCAGTTTTGAATGAGATCCTTTCAGTAGAGTAATCTTGGTTATAGATTTTTCCCTTTCAGCACTTTAAATATGTCCTGCCATTCCATTCTGGCCTGCAGAGCTTCTGCTGAATGATCAGCTGTTAAATGTATGGGGCTTCCCTTGTATGTTGCTTGTTGCTTTTCCTTTGTTGCTTTTAATATTTTTTCTTTGTGTTTAATCTTTGTTAGTTTGATTAGTATGTGTATTGGCATGTTTCTCCTTGGGTTTATCCTGTATGTGACTCTTTGTACCTCTTGGACTTGATTGACTACTTCCTTTTCCATGTTGGGGAAATTTTCAGCTATAATCTCTTCAAAATTTTTCTCATACCCTTTCTTTTTCTCTTCTTCTTCTGGGGCCCCTATAATTTGAATGTTGGTACATTTAGTATTGTCCCAGAGGTCTCTGAGACTATTTTCAATTCTTTTCATTCTTTTTACTTTATTCTCCTCTTTAGCAGTTATTTCCACCATTTTATCTTCCAGCTCACTGATCTGTTCTTCTGCTTCAGATCTTCTTCTATTTATTCCTTCTAGAGTATTTTTAATTTCAGTAATTGTGTTGTTTGTCTGTGTATGTTTATTCTTTAGTTCTTCTAGGTCTTTGTTAATTGACAGGTGGATTCTTAACCGCTGGACCACCAGGGAAGTTCCTTTTCATGCTTTTTTTTATGTATGGAAAGAGGCAAGAACATGAACTTATTGAAGTCCATATGATATACATATGGTCCATATCCATATGATATGCATCTTAATTACCTCAGGACACCATCCTGTTTTCTCCTGCTTGAATTCCCCTCGGGGCATACTGTTTTGGTGGCAGCTGCAGTGGATAATGGCCTTTTGGCTTCAACATCCTTTGTTTATTGAAGTGAAATATTTGTCCCTAAGGAAAAGCTTAAGAGAAGACTGGAAGTGGAAATGAGTTTTTCAGTCACTCAATCATGTCCAACTCCTGGGCTTCCTTATCTTTCACCATCTTGCAGGGTTTATCACACTCATGTCCACTGAGTCAGTGATGCCATCCAACCATCTCATCCTCTGTCACCTGCTTCTTCTGCCTTCAATCCTTCCCAGCATCAGGGTCCTTTCCAGTGAATCAGCTCTTTGCATCAGGTGGCCAAAGCATTGGAGCTTGAGCTTCAGCATCAGTCCTTTGAATGAATATTCAGGGTTGATTTCCTTTTGGATTGACTAGTTTGATCTCCTTGCTGTTGAAGGGACTCTTGAATCTTCTCCAGCCTCTCAGTTTGAAAGCATGAATTCTTCAGCACTCAGCCTTCTTTATGGTCTAACTCTCACATCTGTACATAGCTACTGGAAAAACCATAGTTTGACTATATGGATTTTGTTGGCAAAGTGACTTCTCTGCTTTGTAATATGCTGTCTGATTTCTTCATAGCTTTTGTTCCAAGGAGCAAAGATCTTTTAATTTTATAACTGTAGTCACTGTCCACAGGGATTTTGGAGCCCAAGAAAGTAAAGTCTGTCTCTATTTTCATTTCGTTCCCCATCTACCATGAAGTGATGGGACTAGATGCCAAGATCTTAATTTTTTGAATGTTGAGTTTTAAGCCAGCTTTTCCCTCTGCTCTTTCACCTTCATCAAGAGGTTCTTTAATTCCTCTTTGTTTTCTGCCATTAGGATGGTGTCATCTGCATATTTGAAGTTATTGATATTTCTCCCGGCAATCTTGATTCCAGCTTGAGCTTCATCCAGCCCTGGATTTCCCGTGATGTACGCTGCATATAATTAAAAAAAGCAAAGTACACTTTATACTGCCGTGATGTACTCCTTTCCCAATCTGGAACTAGTCCATTGTTCATGTCCAGTTCTAACTACTGCTTCTTGACTGGCATGCAAGTTTCTCAGAGGCATGTAAGGAGGTCTGGTATTCCCATCTCTTAAGACCATTGTTTGTGGTGATCTACACAAACACTTTTGATAGTCAATGAAGCAGAAGTAGATTTTTTAAAAATTCCCTTGCTTTTTCTATGATCCAGCGTATGTTGGCAATTTAATCTCTGGTTCGTCTGCTTTTTCTAAATCCAGCTTGAACATCTGGAAGTTCTCAGTGCTTGTACTGTTGAAGCCTGGCTTGAAAGATTTTGAGCATTACTTTGATAGGATGTGAAATGCAATTGTGAGATAGTTTGAAATCCTTTGGCATTTCCCTTCTTTGGGATTGGGATGAAAACTGACCTTTTCCTGTCCTGCAGCCACTGCTGAGTTTTCCAAATGTGCTGGCATATTGGTGTAGCACTTAAACAGCATCATCTTTCAGGATTTTAAATAGCTCAGCTGGAACTCTATCACCTCCACTAGCTTTGTTCATAGTAATGCTTCCTAAAGTCCACTTGACTTTGCCCTCCAAGATGTCTGGCTCTAGGGGAGTGTTTACACCATCGTGGTTATCTGAGTCATTAAGACCTTTTTTGTACAGTTCTTCTGTGTATTCTAGGACTTCTGTGGTAGCTCAGACAGTAAAGAATCTGCCTCCAATGCATAAAACCCAGGTTTGAAAGCTGGGTTGGGAAGATCCCCTGGTGAAGGGAATGGCAACCAACTCCAGTATTCTTGCCTAGAAAACCTCATGGGCAGAGGAGCCTGGCAACCTACAGTCCATGGGGTTGTAAAGAGTTGGACACAATCGAATAACTAACACTTCTTCTATGTATTCTTGCCACCTCTTCTTAATATCTTCTGCTTCTGTTAGGTGCATACCATTGTGTCCATAGTTGCAAGAAATGTTCCTTGATATCTCTAATTTTCTTATAGAAATTTCTAGTCTTTCCCACTCTATTGTTTTCCTCTATTTCTTTGCATTGTTCACTTAAGAAGACTTTCTTGTCTCTCCTTGCTATTCCTTGGAACTCTGCATTCAGATGGGTGTATCTTCCTTTTCTTCTTTGCCTTTTGTTTCTCATCTTTTCTCAGCTATGTGTAAGGCCTTCTCAGACAAGCATTTTAACTTGCTGCATTTCTTTTTCTTGGGCATAGTTTTGGTCACCGCCTGCTGGACAATGTTATGAACACCAAATGAAGGGATTCTCTTTACTCAGTACACATACTATCACTTAGCTTTAAATCCATCTATTCCTTTCAAGGCAGTTGAGACGGTGGAAGGACAATGGTTGGGGGTGAAGGTGGGACTGAGTGGATGTTAGAGCCTATGACTATCTGCACCTTGGAAGATGTGGTGAGGGTTGGGAGAAGATCTTATTAAACACTGGTATTGGTCCTAGCTTCTGAGTTTTCTCCAAGCCAGGCTTCAGCAATACGTGAACTGTGAACTTCCAGATGTTCAAGCTGGTTTTAGAAAAGGCAGAGGAGCCAGAGATCAAATTGCCAACATCTGCTAGATCATCGAAAAAGCAAGAGAGTTCCAGAAAAACATCTATTTCTGCTTTATTGACTATGCCAAAGCCTTTGATTATGTGGATCACAATAAACTGGAAAATTCTGAAGGAGTTGGGAATATCAGACCACCTGACCTGCCTCTTGAGAAACCTATATGCAGGTCAGGAAGCAACAGTTAGAACTGGACATGGAACAACAGACTGGTTCCAAATAGGAAAAGGAGTACGTCAAGGTTGTATATTGTCACCCTGCTTATTTAACGTATATGCAGCACTGCGATTCATGGGGTCGCAAAGAGTCGGACACGACTGAGCGACTGAACTGAACTGAACTGAACCTTCTGTTAAAAATAATAATAATAAAAGAAAAACCAAACTACTGTGAGGGCAAATGAAGTTTGTGTGTCTTTCTGAATGGTCAAACAGAATTCCACTATATCTAAATTTCTCAGAGGATGCTGGTTAGAGACACACTAGCTGATGGTATGGAACTATTCACAGAATGAGAAAACATTTACAAATTATTTGTAGGGTGATACCACTTTTCAAGGAAATTTAAAGCAAGCCTTGCTAGCAGCACATAGCTAAAACAGTCATGGAACCTGCCTCTGAGAACTTTGGCACAAAGCATACCAATGCCAGTGTGTGTCCACATGTAGAAGCTTAGTTTACTGGAAAACAGTTCTAGAATCTCATTTAAGGCAATGTATCATTATTGTTTTACTTAGCATGTTTTTTCCTGTCATCCTTGCATGGTTTTAATTCATGGTTTTAAATTGTATAAGATCTTTTTACCTGTGTGTATACTAATCAACAACTGAAAACTAATCAATAGTAAATACTTAAAATATCTGAGCATTCAGATGGAGAATCAAGCAATGATTTTGTTCACAACTGTTTTCCTATTTTTTCTTTATGTTTATCATAATTCTGAGCATAACTTGTTGGGTATTACTGGTCAGAAGGAAGGGAATGACAGAAGAACCTGATTTAAAAGTGGGGATTGTAAAGCCCTGGCCTGCTTTTCTGCCCTGTAACCATTCAACACTGTGGCTGGCGTCCTTGACCCACACCTGTAGGTCTTACATCATCCAAGCTCTGGAATATGTTACAGAAAATTGCAAGGGTTCTTAACACAATGTGGGGATCTGTACTGGATTTTGAAACAGAAAAAGGACCATAGTGGAAAAACACGTGGAATCTGGAATAATATCTTAAGTTCAGTTAACACTAATGCAGTAAGGTTAATTTACTGGCTGTCACAAACATACCAGAGTTATATTAGATTCTCATGTTACGGAAAACAGAATGAAAGGTATACAGGAACTCTTCATACCATCTTTGCAACTTTTTTACCAAGGAGTATGTCAAGGCTGTATATTGTCACCCTGCTAATTTAACTTCTATGCAGAGTATATCATGAGCAACTCTGGGCTGGAAGAAGCACAAGCTGGAATCAAGATTGCCGGGAGAAATATCAATCACCTCAGATATGGAGAGGACACCACCTTTATGGCAGAAAGTGAAGAGGAACTAAAAAGCCTCTTGATGAAAGTGAAAGAGGAAAGTGAAAAAGTTGGCTTAAAGCTCAACATTCAGAAAACGAAGAGCATGGCATCTGGTCCCATCACTTCATGGCAAATAGATGGGGAAACAGTGGATACAGTGGCTGACTATATTTTGGGGAGCTCCAAAATCAGTGCAGATGGTGATTGCAGCCATGAAATTAAAAGACGCTTACTCCTTGGAAGGAAAGTTATGACCAACCTAGATAGCATATTCAGAAGCAGAGACATTACTTTGCCAACAAAGGTCCGTCTAGTCAAGGCTATGGTTTTTCCAAGGGTCATGTATGGATGTGAGAGTTGGACTGTGAAGAAAGCTGAGCACCGAAGAATTGATGCTTTTGAACTGTGGTGTTGGAGAAGACTCTTGAGAGTCCCTTGGACTGCAAGGAGATCCAACCAGTCCATTCTAAAGGAGATCAGTCCTGGGTGTTCATTGGAGGACCTGATGCTGAAGCTGAAACTCCAGTACTTTGGCCACCTCATGCAAAGAGTTGACTCATTGGAAAAGACTCTGATGCTGGGAGGGATTGGGGGAAGGAAGAGAAGGGGATGACAGAGGATGAGATGTCTGGATGGCATTACTGTCTCGATGGACATGAGTTTGGGTGAACTCCGGGAGTTGGTGATGGACAGGGAGGCCTGGCGTGCTGTGATTCATAGGGTCACAAAGAGTTGGACACAACTGAGCGACTGAACTGAACTGATCTGAGATCTGGAGAGGAGCTAAGAATCAGTTTTAAAAAGTTCTCAAGTGATCCTGATGCTGTTGGTTAGGGGACCAGTCATTGGGAACCACTACAGTACTCTTGCCTGGAAAATCGCATGGACGGAGGAGCCTGGTAGGCTGCAGTCCATGGGGTCGCTGAGGGTCTGATACGACTGAGCGAATTCACTTTCACTTTTCACTTTCGCGCATTGGAGAAGGAAATGGCAACTCACTCCAGTGTTCTTACCTGGAGAATCCCAGGGACGGGGTAGCCTGGTGGGCTGCTGTCTGTGGGGTTGCACAGATTTGGACACGACTGAAGTGACTTAGCAGCAGCAGCAGCAGTAGGTGGAGCTACTCCACTTTTATTTTATCTGCCCGGTTTTTGGGACAACAGATTGTGAAGAGAAAGCAACATATTAAATACCTGAACCTCATGCTCGTTCCTTCTCTCTCATAAGAGAGGAAACTATGACTCCAGTATTTTATTACAAATCTCAACGTGGCCACCACACTGCTGGGCACTGGGACAGCACAATTTAATACTCAAGAGCACTGGCAAAAAGTTCTAGCACTAATAGGCTGTATGCCTTGGAAGACGTTACTGACCTTCACTGAGTTTGTCTCTCGCTCTGTTGAATAAGTAAAACACTGAGTTGAGAGCATGATGCAGAATGTGAAGTGAAGTCGCTCAGTCGTGTCTGACTCTTTGCGACTCCATGGACTGTAGCCTATCAGGCTCCTCCATCCATGGGATTTTCCAGGCAAAAATGCTGGAGTGGATTGCCATTCCTTCTCCAGGGGATCTTCCCGACCCAGGAATTGAACCTGGGTCTCCCGCATTGCAGGCAGATGCTTTACCCTCTGAGCCACCAGGGATGGCAGGGCTGTTGTTTGACATGAAGACTGCAGGCATAATCAAGACAATATCTAAGGCCACAGCAAGGACCGGAACCTGAGGCAGAGTCTCACGGGTCAGTCATTCCCTCTGCCAAGGTGTGATGCTTTGATTACAGTAGCCAGCACTTTAAAGGCCACCTGCCTGGAGTTCAGCCTATTGGCTATGTCAAGCCTGTTCTCTGGTGGCCAATTTAACTATTCTTTCCTTTGGCTGTGGCTTAAGGCTCAGGGGTCTCTGATTGGCACTAACTCCAGGGAACAGAGGAGAAAGAAAATCCAAATCAGATTTCCCCATCCAATGATTTCCTATCTTTTTCTTGGAAAATTTCTGGGGCCTTTTGATGATCGTATGTATAAGGATGTTTAGAGAGTTTTTGCGTGAATTGGAAGCTTAAACTCTGTTGACCTACAAACCATTTGGAGCTTACTGGGAGTTCTCATTAACTTTCTGGTAGCTCATTTCATGCTCTGGGCCTCAGGTTCTTTATTTGAAAAATAAATTGTTTTTGAGCTGCTTGTGACACTGTAGGTGCCCCAGGTGGCTCCTGAATCTGCCTTTTATGCTTTTTTTTTTTTTTTTTTNCAGAAAATATGGCTAAGCCTTCTTACCTACAAAGGGACTTCTTGGGTGGCTCAGATGTTAAAGCACCTGCCTGCAATATGGGAGACCAAGGTTTGACCCCTGGGTTGGAAAGATCCCCTGCAGGAGGGCATGGCAACCCACTCCAGTATTCTTACCTGGAGAATTCCATGGACAGAGGAGGCTGATGGGCTACAAGACCATGGCGTGGCAAAGAGTTGGACATGATTGGGTGACTAACGCTTTCACTTTCTAACCTATAAAAATCAGCTGTATTCTACCACCCCTAGAAAATACCTGTTAATATTGCAATGGTGATCCTTCTGAACTCTTTTACTAAAAGGCAGGCCTTTCAGAGGTCTGCTTGCTGGGTTACCTGTGAAATTCAGGGAAGGGGTGGGTAAGGGGGGGTGAGTTAAGGGGCCTGTGCCGGGTAGGGGCTGAGGGGCTGAGATGATGTCAGGGAGGCTGCTGACCCCCACTCCCGGCTCCGAGCCCACCCTCAGCATTTCTTTCCCTTGTCAGATGGAAAGGCCCAGACTGACCATCGATCTTGCGGGCTCGAGCTGTCAGAGCCACCAGCAGCGTGGCATTCTAATGTCAAACAGTCTGGCGCATCTTAGTCGGAGCGTCACCTCCTTTTCCAGACTCCCTGGGGCCTTCTTTCCTGCTCTGTTAGGTCCCGGGCATCTTGCTACGTACCTGACAGCCCCCAGTCCCGGGATCCAGAGGTATCTGCCTTCACCGGGAACTTCACTGATTTGACTCAATTACCCACCTGAACGTTACTACTTAATTGACTGAACCTATGAAAAACAAACCTGTGCTGATCAATAGAGAAATAATTTTGCAAATTGTGGGCATAAATCTTTAGAGATCTGTGTGCACTGCTATTTGTTAAAATGCTGAAAAGGTAAATCAATTTTCTGTATTAAAACACAATTGCTTCATCTATTGCTAGTTTTGGCAGACGCCAGGGAGGCAAGGTGTGGGGAAGGTGGGGGAGGAGGCTTTGAACTGCTTTCTTGCCCTTCATTCAGGGCTCATTTGTTAGCCTAAAGGGGTCAAGTGCTGGGGAGGAGAGGAGGGCTTTCTGACTGGTAAATGCTTTAATGTTAGGAAAAAAAGCAGTCCTGGGCTAGTGTAACAATACAGAATTGTCACCTGCAGGCCCAGCATCACCTACAGGCAGATCTTTAGAACTTACCTGCACAACTGAAATGTGGTACCCGTTGGACAGTTCCTCTTTCCCCTCCCCCCAGCCCCAGGCTGGAGAAGGCAGTGGCACCCTACTCCATTACCCTTGCCTGGAAAATCCATGGATGGAGGAGCCTGGTAGGCTGCAGTCCATGGGGTCGCAAAGAGTCAGACACGACTGAGCGACTTCACTTCACTTCACATCCCCAGGCAACTACCTTTCTAGTCTGTCCCTCTGTGAGATGGACTGTTTCATTTTATTGTACTTTTAATTTATTTTACTGATGCATAGTTGATTTATAGTGTTGTATGAATTTCTACATTACAGTGAAGTGATTCAGTTATACATGTATGTACGTCCTTTACGTATTCTTTTCCATTATGATTTACCACAGGATATTGAATATAATTCCCTGTGCTAATACAGTAGAACCTGTTGTTTATCTACCCTATATATTATAGTTTGCATTTGGTAATCCCAAACTCCTAATCCATCCTTCCTCCATCACCCTCCTTGGTAATCATAAATTTGTTTTCTATGTCTGTGAGTGTGTTTCTGTTTTGTAAATAAGTTCATTTGTATCATATTTTATATTCCACATTTAAGTGATATTATGTGATATTTGTATTTCTGTGGCTTACTTCATATGATAATCTCTAGGTTCATCCATGCAGCAGCAAATGGCACTATTTCATTCTTTTTTATGGCTGAGTAATATTCTACTGCAACTTATATGCAGAGTACATCATGAGAAACGCTGGGCTGGAAGAAGCACAAGCTGGCATCAAGATTGTCGGGAGAAATATCAATAACCTCAGATATGCAGATGACACCACTCTTATGGCAGAAAGTGAAGAGGAACTAAAAAGCCTGTTGATGAAAATGAAAGAGGAGAGAGGAAAAGTTGGCTTAAAGTTCAACATTCAGAAAACTACTATCATGGCATCTGGTCCCATCACTTCATGGCAAATAGATGGGGAAACAGTAGAAACAGTGTTAGACTTAATTTTGGGGGGCTCCAAAATCACTGCAGATGGTGACTGCAGCCATGAAATTAAAAGATGCTTACTCCTTGGAAGGAAAGTTATGACCAACCTAGATAGCATATTGAAAAGCAGAGACATTACTTTGCCAATAAAGGTCCGTCTAGTCAAGGCTATGGTTTTTCCTGTGGTCAGGTATGGATGTGAGAGTTGGACTGTGAAGAAAGCTGAGCACCGAAGAATTGATGCTTTTGAACTGTGGTGTTGGAGAAGACTCTTGAGAGTCCCTTGGACTGCAAGGAGATCCAACCAGTCCATTCTGAAGGAGATCAGTCCTGGGNGAGTTGGACTGTGAAGAAAGCTGAGCACCGAAGAATTGATGCTTTTGAACTGTGGTGTTGGAGAAGACTCTTGAGAGTCCCTTGGACTGCCAGGAGATCCAACCAGTTCATTCTAAAGGAGATCAGTCCTGGGTGTTCATTGGAAGGACTCATGCTAAAGCTGAAACTCCAGTAGTTTGGCCACCTCATGCGAAGAGTTGACTCACTGGAAAAGACTTTGATGCTAAGAGGGATTGGGGGCAGGAGGAGAAGGAGATGACAAAGGATGAGATGGCTGGATGGCACCACCGACACAATGGACATGAATTTGAGTGAACTCCAGGAGTTGGTGATGGACAGGGAGGCCTGGCATGCTGTGATTCATGGGGTCGCAAAGAGTCAGACATGAGTGAGCTACTGAACTGAACTGAACTGAAAGTGATTATAAAATTAAAAGCTTATCAACAGCTTCAGAATCAGGCTTGAATTTGAATGTTACCTTGCGAGCTGGATGACTTTGCTTACTGTTCATTTATTTAACTTACTCACATTTATTGAGGACCTAATACACAGCAGTTATAATATCATACTAAGAAAACAGGGCTGGAAACCTCAAGAAGTTCTATAGCTCATAATGGATATGAATTAGCAGGCAATTTTATTATAGACTCTGTTTCCTCATCTATAAACCCAAGGATAAAATGTCTCTCTCACAGGGATATTAGGATTCAATGAGATAAAACAGGCATGAAAACCAGCGTAGTTCCTAGTCTATAAGAAGCACTGGATTAAGATTCTCTGTCCCTTTCCTGGGGATGTTTCAGGAGCCCCAACCAGCAAGCCAGAGGCTCAGAACTGAGCCAGCATTGCAGGTGGTGAGGGTCCAGCTTTGGTGCTCGGCTATAATAACCAGCCTCTTGTTCTGCTCTCGTGATCAGGTTCTAGCCTGGCCTGCAGGTACTGTGTAAAGGGGCCTGTCTTGCGCTCCCTTCCTAATTATCTGTCTTCACAAACTGCAGGGAAGATTTGTTTTTACATGACCACCACCATGACCAGGACTCAGCCTTTGTCTAGCCTTCCAGAGCAGGGTTACTCCACTTCAACATAACTGACATTTTGGTCCAGGTTATCCTTTCTTGAGGGAGACCTTCTCACACATTGTAGGCTGTTGAGCATCCACTACTAGATGCAGAAGCTCCACCAAAGCTGTGACAAGCAAAATGTCTCCAGATACTGTCAAATGTCCTCTAGCCAAGAAGGGAGATCTAGATCACTTCTGTTAAAAACTGATGAAGGGGACTTCCCTTGCAGTCCAGTGGTTAAGACTCCATGCTTCCAATGTGGAGGCGAGAAGGGGAAAAAGGGTTCAATCCCTGATCAGGGAACTAAGACCCTGCACACGGAGGAGCCTGGTGGGCTACAGCCCATTGGGTCACAGAGAATCGGACATGACAGAGAGCAACTAACACTTTCACTTTATACCTTACCATGTGGCCAAAAAAGAAAGAAAGAAAGAAACTGATGGAGCTAGTGTTTATGGAGAGAGAGCTTGTTCTATGGACCAGAAATCCTGAACTTTTGACTTAAGGTCCAAACACCATCCTTTACCATACTGGCCACCTGATGTGACGAACTGAGACATTGGAAAAGACCCTGATGCTGGGAAGGATTGAAGGCAGGAGAAGGGGATGACAGAGGATGAGATGGACTTCACCAACTCGATGGACATGAGTCTGAGCAAGCTCTGATAGTTGGTGATGTAGAGGGAAGTCTGGCATGCAGCAGTCCGTGGGGTTGCAAAGAGTCAGACACAACTGAGAGACTGAACCAAACTGAAAACAGATGTGCCCACAAAAATTGTTCCATGCTCAATATATGTGGGAAGTGCTTAGATCCTTTACTCTAGGCCTTCTCAGAGCCTTTATTATGTAGACAGTGACTTTCAAAGATGGAGCTCTATTTGACTAGGAAGCAACAGTGAAATCATTTTTAAGGAACCCAAGTTTCAGAAATAAGGTACCAATAAAATTATTTCACGACATTCCAGAAGAGCTAAAGCTTGAAGGAAATGAGAGAAATTGAACTGATCCCTAAAGCAGTCTAGAATATGGAAATCTTCTTATTTAAATTTATACTATTAATTTATAGCATGAGATGAGGTCTGCCATCAGATAAAGCATGCTACTGGGAAAGAGTAATAGAAATTCAGGAAAGAGATAAAATTCAAGTGGTCATTAAATCATCTACAGTTTCAAAGCAGAGGAAATTTCACATCTGCTGAAGATGGTTTTTCTTTATTTTTTTTTTCCTTTCCGAGGTAAAAATATGCCTATGTGCTGATAGCTAGAATATTATTTTAACATCACACTGATAATTAAGCACAGATTAGGACTGAAAATCCATAGCTTCTCAGAGCATAAACGAGCATCTATTCCAAACATATTGTTTTATAAATGAAAATTCCCACTATTGTAATTTCGGAGGGTCCCATAGCATCCAATTCATAGTGCTTAGTAACTTAAAATGTCATTTACCTGAAACTTCTTCCACGCTGGACTTCCTGAAGGACCCCACAAGTAGTCTCCCTCTGCATGGTGTATCACCCTGGATTTGTATGTTTCGGGTCAAAAGACCAACCTCAGCAGCCAAACGAATGTGTCGGCCACCCTCCATGAAGTGGGCACTTCCTGGGACAACAGGGAGGAAAAATTTTTAAACACTTATTTCGGAGATCGCCAGTTAGGGACTCAGGGAACCTGACAAATGAGAGCACTCGTTTCCCCGCGGAAGTCCTCCCACCATTAAGGTTTGCTTTTCCTCGGGCGTTCTCCACAAATGTCAGCTGAGAAATGAAAAGCCCGTTCACTAGTCTCTCCTTGGGGTAACAGTGAGAGTATCTGAGCAAGAATTCATTTCTCCTCAGTCACGATGGGCACTGGGACAGGGATGTCAGGGCAGACAGGTCCAATTAGTGGGGTCCCCACCCCCTTCCTTTAACTCGTCAGTGTTAGAATTCCGCGTTTTGGTAGCGCTCTGTTCCTGAACCTCTTTCTTCAGAGGGAGGAATCCCAGATCCACTGAGGCAGCGACAGGAGCGCAGCAGCAGCGGCAGCGCCCTCTCCTGGCAGGTCTGAAGCTCATCGCTCTCAGAAGGAGCCTCCCCAGGCTCGCGTGTGTGTTACATCGCCCCCCTCTCCCTGTAAGTGTATTGCGCATGTTTGCATGTTACAGGCAGGGGTTGATGACGAGTTTTCTTTTCCCTGCCACTGTTGAGAAATAAAATCATCCTTAAAACTATGACTTAGAAAGCTTTAGATATGACCCTGCTGAAAACATGTATTTCCCTCTCGAATATCAGAGACTAAAAAGATAATCCCTTATCCTTTTATTTCCCTGTTATATTACTTATTAGCTATATTTCCTGGGTTAAATGCATTTATTAGACTGAACCAGGAAACATGGTTATTTATTATTTATATGCAATGTATTTTAAGTGTATATAGTGTATTAAAATATTTAGTTGTTTTTTTTTTTTAAGAAAGAGGTATTTGACTTTATTTATTTATAATTTCAGAGAAGGCAATGGCAACCCACTCCAGTGTTCTTGCCTGGAGAATCCCAGGGACAGGGGAGCCTGGTGGGCTGCTGTCTATGGGGTCGCACAGAGTCGGACACCACTGAAGTGACTTAGCAGCAGCAGCAGCAGCATTTATAATTTGGGGCAGTAGCAGTAGTCAATAAAATGAACTTCATGTCAGAAAGGACACATTCCTAAGTATGGAAAAAGTAAGGAGTCATTATTTACAATAACTACCACATTCTAAGTGGTTGTGTGATTCAATGTGCCAGGAAATGAACTGGAAACTCATCTCCCATGAGGTTTATTCTGGCTTAGCCATGAAAATGCCCGGTGACCTTGAACAAGTTTCTTAACCCTTCTGCTTGCTTCTAGGCTTGCCATTATAAATAAAAAGTTAAAAAAATACCCTCACATCAAAGTATTTAAAAAAAATTAGGCAATAAAATTAATGAAGGGATGGAGATAAAGCCTTCTAGGATGAGCCTAGGGCGGCAGTAAAGTATTATCCATCCCCTCTGAACGCCGGTTGGATCCAAGGTCCCCAGGCAGGTTGCTGAACACGTTTTTCTTGGCTCATTCACTTCCCTTAACTAACAAACCAAAGCCTTACCGATGTGTCGGTGTCTGAGCCGTTCATGGATCCTAATATGGTGGCCCCTGACTTCTTTCACAGTGAGGACCTCTGCTTCATGGGGCTCATATGAAGAGGAGCTGAGGACAATCTTGTCATGGGGTCGCCAATCCACTGTGTCCTCTACTATAATTCTGTAACAGCATAAAGATCGTATCAAGTACACTGGCAGTACAACTCAGATATGATCTACTCATTCCAGGGAGAAGAGGAAATCTGCTGCAACTGGCAATTCCCACCAGGGAGAGTAAAGTAGAAACATCAAGTCAAGATGGAGAAAAAAGACTTTTGCAAAACATTAATGCTAATAGAGTTCATCTTCTCGCTTACATGTATGCAATACAGGGGTAGCCAAGGTATTCTGTGGCCATGAAGCACCAGATAAAGAACAACAAAGGGTAAAATTTTGAGAGCTTAGTAATGCCCTCTCCATATGGTTTCCTAAAATGGAAGTCTACTTCCTTGATTGGGAAACAGTTTGAATAATAAAGGTATTTCAGAAGGGATCTTTTCTCACATTTTCGGAAGACTTCTAATACCATTTTCAGACAATTTGTCATCACACTTTTAAGGCTCATACCTTCATGGCCAAGCAGATACAGTGTGACTCCTAGAGGTTCCACTTAGTAGCTATGGGAAGTTGAGAGGTCACATCACGCTTCTGAGTTTCGTATCTTCATTTGAAAAGTGACACTATTTGGAGTTTTCCTCTCCTATCGCCCAGTTATTGCAGGGACAAAGGTATGCATTTCTTGCAGGTGTTATGTTCCAAGCATTGTGTTTTCATCACAATATGCAATGAGAGTTTTGTTAATTTTTGTTTTTTCTTAACTACCATTTAATACGGTTTTTGTTCAGTCATTTGCTGCTGCCTATCTTTCCCTAGTAAATACGTCTGCTTTATCCTCCAGTTACAGTCATTACCAACTTCAACAGCGTAAGTTTATATTAATCGCCTGGCTCTTTTGCTAATGTTCACACTTTAGCAAGCATTGACAATAGTATCTCCTTTACCAGTAAAGTTTCATCCTGGCAACGGGTCCATGTGAAGGCCTTTCAATCAAGAAACATGTATTGGCTGAGCAACAGTACATGCCACACATGAGAGTAGGTGCTAGAGACATACTCGGAGAAGGCAATGGCACCCCACTCCAGCACTCCTGCCTGAGAAATCCCATGGACGGAGGAGCCTGGTGGGCTGCAGTCCATGGGGTCGCTAAGAGTCAGACACGACTGTGGGACTTCACTTTCACTTTTCACTTTCATGCAGTGGAGAAGGAAATGGCAACGCACTCGAGTGTTCTTGCCTGGAGAATCCCATGGATGGAGGAGCCTGGTGGGCCGCAGTCCATGGGGTCGCTAAGAGTCGGACACGACTATGGGACTTCACTTTCACTTTTCACTTCCATGCATTGGAGAAGGAAATGGCAACCCACTCCAGTGTTCTTGCCTGGAGAATCCCAGGGACGGGGGAGCCTCATCGACTAGCGTCTATGGGGTCGCACAGAGTTGGACATGACTGGTGAATGAAACAGACGACATTTACATTTAAAACTGAAAACTTAGATTGTGACTAGAAGACATTTTTTGTTTAGTAAACATCCTTGACTAATAGATTTTGACTAGCAGACACTAATCTACTATGTGAGTGGAGAATTCACAGATGATTCATACATAACATTCAGTTCAGTTGCTCAGTTGTGTCCGACTCTTTGTGACCAGCCCTGAATTGCAGCACACCAGGCCTCCCTGTCCATCACCAACTCCTGGAGTTCACGCAAACTCACGTCCATCAAGTCGGTGATGCCATCCAGCCATCTCATCCTTTGTTGTCCCCTTCTCCTCCTGCCCCCAATCCCTCCCAGCATCAGTCTTTTCCAATGAGTCAATTCTTCGCATGATGTGTCCAAAGTACTGGAGTTTCAGCTTTAGCATCAGTCCTTCCAAAGAACACCCAGGACTGATCTCCTTTAGAATGGACTGGTTGGATCTCCTTGCAGTCCAAGGGACTCTCAAGAGTCTTCTCCAATACCACAGTTCAAAAGCATCAATTCTTTGGCGCTCAGCTTTCTTCACAGTCCAACTCTCACATCCATACGTGACCACAGGAAAAACCATAGCCTTGACTAGACGGACCTTTGTTGGCAAAGTAATATCTCTGCTTTTGAATATGCTATCTAGGTTGGTCATAACTTTTCTTCCAAGGAGTAAGCATCTTTTGATTTCCTGGCTGCAATCATCACCATCTGCAATGATTTTGGAGCCCCAAAAAATAAAGTCTGACACTGTTTCCCCATCTATTTGCCATGAAGTGATGGGACCGGATGCCATGATCTTCATTTTCTGAATGTTGAGCTTTAAGCCAACTTTTTCATCCTCCTCTCTCACTTTCATCAAGAGGCTTTTTAGTTCCTCTTCACTTTCTGCCATAACGGTGGTGTCATCTGCATATCTGAGGTGATTGATA
>SJYX01002384.1:88169-103117 GCA_006410675.1 Oreotragus oreotragus | reverse complement strand
TACTCCTTTTCCTATTTGGAACCAGTCTGTTGTTCCATGTCCAGTTCTAACTGTTGCTTTCTGACCTGCATATAGGTTTCTCAAGAGGCAGGTCAGGTTGTCTGGTATTCCCATCTCTTTCCAAAAAAAAAAAAAGTTATAGGGGGTCATTTGTGGGCCAATGGTGTAAATCTTTTATTAACCAAAGATTGTAATTAATTTAAATCTATGTGATGTGCCTGAGATTAAAGAGAAGAAGAGAGACTGAAAAAGACAGAGAAAAGACTTCTGTCAGTTATACAATTTTAATTAAAGAATTTAGACATGCTTTGCTGATTTACTATGACATCCTAGAAAACTCACAGTTACAAAATAATAAAGCAACCTTTAGCTTTTAAAGGCAAGGAAACCAATATTCAGAAAGAATAAATAACAAAACTCAAGATTAGATAACTAAATGAAGTCAGAGGTTGAGTTAAGCCTGTCTCCTGATCAAATTCAAGTTCTTTCCATTAAATGACATCATTCTATCTGTTTGATTCTTAGCTCTTCACGTATAATAAAAAGCAAAACTCCTACTTTTCAAAATGACTATATTATGATAACCCACAAATTTATGAGATCTGTAACTCAAACAGTAGATTATTGTGTGTGTGTGTGCTTAGTCATGTCCAACTCTTTGCAACCCCATGGACTGTAGCTGGTCAGGCTCCTCTGTCCATGGAATTATCGTGGCAAGAACACTGGAATGGGCTGCCATTTCCTTCTCCAGGGGATCTTTCCAACGCAGGGATCAAGCTCCAGTTTCCTGGTGGATTCTCTACTGAGCCACCTGAGAAGCCCACAGTGCATTATTATATAGTCATTAAAAAGCACATTGTAGCAGAAGACTGAATTACAGTGTTCATTTTTTTCATTGACTGAAAAAAAAGATATAAAATAATATGCCCCATTTATTTTTAATAAAGTAATACATGCACCGAAAGCAGAAAATAGGAAAGATGCACATTAAAAATATCACTTTGCCAATGGAAGGTGAGTTTATTAGTCATTTTCACTTAACTCTAAATTTTCTAACTTACCAGGTAGTATATTGAGGAAAAGTTTACTTCTTAAAAAGAAAATCAGGTGATGGATATAAAGTCACACCAAAGCCAATTAGGAGTATAGCTGAAACCAATCCTTTCCTTCATGGCCAGTATTATTAGGATAATCTTTTTATTTTTGTTTATATTGTTGAGTAGAGCTTTTCAGACATAGGTCATGACAGGGTTCAGGAAAGTTCCTTGTGAAAAATGAGAATTAAAACTCATTCCTGAGGGAGCACAGGAGATTTATAGGGCTGTAAAGTCTTCTGTGTGATGCTTTAAGGATGGCTATATGCCATTATACGTTTGTTGAAGCCCACAGAGCAACGCAAAGTATGAACCATAATATAAACTAAGAAATAGTTAGAGCCTTATCCCCCAACTCCCTTATATAAGTCCTCTGCTCCGACCTGATGAACCTGCTCACTCTGCCAAGAAATAGATAATGTGCTTCTCCCTTATCTATTAAAATATCATCTCCTGTATTCTGCTCTTCGGTCTTAAAAATGTACTGAAGCTCCTTTGCCTTCAAGAAGTCATCCCCTGGGAATCTTCTCCACTGAACACCCAGTCCCATTTCTGTTCATCATTTTGACAAAACAGATACCACTGCGTTGTAAATGCTTTTGTACTGTCTTCTGCAGCTACTCCACTTTGACACTGTTGTATGTATGCTAAGTCACTTCAGTCATGTCCGACTCTGCGACCCCACGGACTGTAGCCCACCAGGCTCCTCTGTCCCTGGGAATTCTGCAGGTAAGAATACTAGAGTGGGTTGCCATTTCCTACTGCAGGAGATCTTCACAACCCAGCAAAGGAGCGCACATCACTTATGTTTCCTGCATTGACAGGCAGGTTCTTCACCACTAGCGCCACTTGATAGTTACTATTTAATGAAAATAGGACTATCCAGCTATGTCAACCCAGGGCGCCTCACAATTTTCTAGGCAAAGAGAAAAGGAATTACTGAAATTATCATTCCAAACGTCACAATAAATATATAAATGAACTTTTGTCATGCTGGTTTCTAAAACTTTACAGATCTATGAACAATTCTCTCTCCTGTATACTACTGAAATCTTGAGATTCTGTATCTCTTAAGAAAATATACAAATGGCAAGGGAGCATGGCTCCTTCTCTGTCTACACAGCAACAGGAGTAAATTCAGGGGAAATTTTTGGTTCCTGTATTAATAGCCTAGAAAGTTCTGCTAATCAAGTATCAATATTCCTTAAATTCTTTCAATTCAAAGATTCACTCTTCCTACTTGAAGGAAGACCCATCAACCATTTCAAGAAATCCTAGCTTAAGCCTTAAGGATTTGAATCCCAGCTCGATGTCATGTGTCTGATTAATACTCATAAGAATCTTATAGCTACAGGGGAGAGGGGAGATTTGCTCATTTTTCTGAGCAAAACATACCAAAAATAATAAATAAACCAAAAAATAAAAAGAGTTGTTTGCAACATAATTGGCTCTAAATGGAAACCATATGAGAAGAGAAAGGAAACGGAATAATCACTACAAAAGTCTCCTGAAAGATAACTTTTGAAAAGTGCAAACAAAATATCAGCAGCTTGCTTTATTTTTGCATTAAATTTTACCTAGTTTAGAGAAAAATGCAATACTTTTGGTCAAAAGGACATAATTACAAAGAATGAAACAAATATACTTACAAATTTGATGTAAAACTTTTTGCCACCATGTAGAAAGCATTCATATAGCAATAACTATAACTTAAATGAATTTAATTAAACTTTAGGGAGATCTTAATGACAACAGATGCACTTGACCATAGGTTCAGAGTGTTGGATGTCAAAATGTTCTTCCCTGAGGAATAAGAGTGGCCATAGAATTCTGATCTTTAGTAATACTGAGGCTTTTTTTAACTCCTGTTTAAACTTTATTTTGTCAATTGCCATTGAAATTGGCCAAGGACCCTCAGACTCCAATGAACTATGTGAGGTGTTTAAAGAAACTGAATCCTGTAATGGTATTGATGGTGACGGTAATAATATGAATGGCCTTTGGTGTCAACTGTTTGTCTGTCATCCCATGTCATGCTTAGTCATGTCCAACTTTTAAGGCCCTTTGGAGTGTAGCCCATCAGGGTTCTCTGTCCATGGGATTTTTCTAGGCAAGAATACTGGAGTGGGTTGCCATTCTCCTCCAGTTGATCTTCCCAATCCAGGGATTGAGCCCATGTCTCCATCGAGAAAGCCCTCAACTGTTTGTCTACCTGATCTCTTTTCTCTTTTCTTCTGGAAACACATCACATCTCTTCTGAGACCTGATCTCCTCATTCACCACACTAAGTGGTCCTAGTGAGAGCTGCACACCTTTTGCCGAAGGGTGGGCAAGGGATCCAACCTGCCTTCATTAGTTAAAATCCTTTCCTTTGTCCAGCTTTATGAGGTATAATCGAAAAATAAAGTTGTAGGGCTTCCCTTGTGGCTCAACTGGTAAAGAATTCTCCTGCAATGAGGGAGACTTGGGTTTGATCCCTGGGCTGAGAAGATTCCCTGGAGAAGGGAATGGCTATCCACTCCAATACTGTGGCCTGGAGAATTCCATGGACTGTATAGGAGAATTCCATGGACACTGTATAGTCCATGGTGTCATGAAGAGGCAGATATGACTGAGCAACTTTCACTCACTCACTCAAGATATTTAAAGCATATAATATGCTGATTTGATATGATATACATACACATTCTGAAAAGATTCCCCCGCTGAGCTAATTAATATGTCATTCACCTCACACATTCACCCTTTTTTTGCTATTGTTTGGTGAGAACACTCGAGTTCTACTCTCTTAGCAAGTTATACAATACAGTGCTAGCAACTGTAGTCTCCTGGACTTTTGAATTGCAGCTAAGGAGAGAGAGAAATTTCCTCTCTAATGGTAAAGCTGGGAAAAGCCAATGGCTTCGCAGTTCAGTTGCACCCTACAAAATGTGGAAATCTCTTCAGTAGGAACAAGTGAGGCTGAAATAGAGAAACAGGAGAGGTGGAGGGCGGGCCCGATGCAATTTCCCAAATGGATTAAGAAAGATTGCTTTTACTTTTACTTTCCATTGAAAGAATCCTGGTTACTGTAATAACTACCACGACATGATGCTGACTTGGTGCCAGAAACCAGCCTAAGTGTTTTATACACATTGATTCCCTTAATCCTTATAACTACTCTATTAACCAAGTATTATTTTTTTCCTATTATAGAAAAAGAAACTGAGACTCAGAGAAAGTACTTTACCTGACATACACTTTTAGTTAATTGCATAATTAAAAGTATTTTAATCTGCTGTCCTCAATGTTCCAGCTCATTTTCATTGTAGGAATCTATGTCCCTCCTCCCTTCCTAACTCATATGTCTTTTCCAAGCATGGAAACAATAGCCAGTTTAAGATTAGGACCCACTAGCTCATTGGACCAAAAGGAACAATCTTCTTTTGGATACTACAACGTGATCCTGAACTCCTGCTAATAAATGAAGAAGGTCACCATCTCTGTGTTCTAATATTTGAACTAAGTTGTTACAGTATAATCATGAGATTTGATTAATGAGCACCAAAATAATTATAGTAATTTTTGAATTTAAATTCAATATTCTAATTTATTAGACAAGATGCCATTGAGTCAACAGGCTCCATAAGTTCTGATTTCCAGAAAAGATACATCAGTACAGTGTAGCAGACACTTATTAAGAACTCTTTTTAAATTTCTGTTTTTTGCTGGATGCTAAATAATACACCAAATAAATAAGTAAAAAAAAAAAAACCGTATTTTCCTCTCCTGTAGAACACTACTTGGAGGAACAGGACATACATACTTGAAGCAGCTTAGTATCAATCACTAAGAAGCATATTTTTATTAAAAATATAAATCATAGAATCACATGGTATATTGATTCAAATGGTAGAAAATCAGTGTGTGCTGGAAGGGAGACTGAATGTCCTGTGGGAGGTGTGATAGAATCTTTAAAGATCAGTAGGAAGTATAAAGGTAAAGAAGAGATACAAGGGTACTTCTGACCCTCTAATTGCATTTATCAAATATTTAGGAAGCCAGTACAGAAGCTGTTCTAGAAAGCCACATGGAAGTGCCAAAGTGAGTGTGTCGCAGAAGGAGACACAATAAATATTCCAAAATGTATCCCTAGAGCAGCCACTGTGGAAAATAATGTAGACGTTCCCTTAAAAACTAAAAATAGAGTTACCCTATGATCCAGCAATCCCACCCCCACCCCCACCATAGATCTGGAAAAGATAAAAGCTCTAACTTGGGAAAGATACATGCACCCCAATGTTCATAACAGCACTATTTATAATAGTGAAGACACGGAAACAACACAAGTGCCAAATAACAGATGAAAAAATAAAGAGACATGGTATATATACACAATGGAATATTAATCAACTACTTAAAAAAAGAATGAAATAGTGTCATTTGCAGCAACATGGATGGACCCAGAAATTGTCATACTAAGTGAAATAAGTCAGACAGGGAAAGACAATATTATATGGTATCACTTGTATGTGTAACCCAAAATAATACAAATGAACTTATTTATGAAAGAGAAACAGACAGATATAAAAAATAAAGTTATAGGTACCAAAGGGGATGGAGGTATGGGATAAATTGGCAATATGGGATTAACAGATGCACACTACCATATATAAAATAAACAACAAGGGTTTACTATATAGGACAGGGAACCACATTCAATATCTTATAATAAGCTATAAAGAAAAAGGAATATTGGAAAGACATATTAAATTGGCTTTTAATAGAAGGAAGATTGTAGATCAATGTTTAAAGAAACAGGTTGACTGAGGTCTGTAGTTCAGTTAATACTGTACTAATATCAACTTATTGAATTTTATAGTCTGTGGTTATGTAAGATATCATCAAGGAAAGCTGAATCAAGGGTACATGGGAATTCTACTATTTTTGCAACTTCTCATGAGTCTTAAATTATTTCACATATTTTTAAAAGGTTAAAAAAAGAAATCCATAAAATGAATGCACTATGATAACCATATATCATTATATATAAATGTATTAAAGCACTCCTCCTCAGGACTGTATTTAATATGATTGTGTGTTTAATATTTATAATATGTAGAACACAAAAAATGGAATCAGACAAGCTATGGTAAAAAGCTAACCTCAGAAACTATAGCTTTCTGACCTTGGAAATTTTACTTACCTTCTCCAGCCTCAGTTTTTATATCTATAAAGTGCAGATAGTAACATCTAACTTCTAGCACTGAGAGATTTAAGTTAGATAATGTATGTACAATGCTTGGTAGATGTCTGACACAGAATGAGCCTAGATGATAAGAACTCAGTAAGTGGCAGCTAGTTAATTACTATCGATAGTTTTAATTAATAAAATTGAGTTTCTTTCAGAATAGCCTATAACTTGATTCTGAATGAGGTTTTTAACACATTCTTATAAGAAAAATCCATTCATATGGCTCCTGCCAAATTCCAACCTGCTAACCTGATAACAATTAAAGATTCTTATTGATTCCTGTTAGAAATGCCTCCCTGACAAATTCTTCTGAGCATCAGAAAAGCACTTCAAACTCAACATGACCAAATCTGAACTCATCTTTTCCAACAAATTTAGTCCTCCATTAGTGAATGGTGCTGCCACCCACTGACACAAACCAGAACCAAGAAAGCACCTGACGCCCAATTCATCTTGAGATGGAGAGGATCCTATGGTCCTTGCTCAGTCCCTCCCACCATATCCTCTGCCTGCCTTTTGTCTGGGAAAACTCTAGTCAAACAATAAGATTAATCAGAAAAGTAAAAATGTGGAAACAAAGGAAAACAATAAAGAGACTAAATAATAATAATATAACCATCAATCATAGTCAAGGACCTTTCACTCTTTCTCAAGGGCTTATAGATAATATTCTAAGCCATATATTGTGCGCTGTCTTGTAGATACTAAAACATTAGGTGGAAGAAGCTAACTACATGATGACCAGACTACCCAGGACATGAGCTGCCACAATTCCGAGAACTGGCTCCAAAGAAATGGGAACAAATGGAACTGAGTTTCAGTTCAGTTCAGTTCAGTCACTCAGTTGTGTCCGACTCTTTGCGACCCCATGAATCGCAGCACGCCAGGCCTCCCTGTCCATCATCAACTCCCGGAGTTCACTCAGATTCACATCTATCGAGTCAGTGATGCCATCCAGCCATCTCATCCTCTGTCGTCCCCTTCTCTTCCTGCCCCCAATCCCTCCCAGCATCAAAGTCTTTTCCAATGAGTCAACTCTTTACATGAGGTGGCCAAAGTATTGGAGTTTCAGCTTTAGCATCATTCCTTCCAAAGAAATCCCAGGGCTGATCTCCTTCAGAATGAATTGGTTGGATCTCCTTGCAGTCCAAGGGACTCTCAAGAGTCTTCTCCAACACCACAGTTCAAAAGCATCAATTAACTGTAACTAAAAAATCCAACAGGAGATGGAACAACGGACTGGTTCCAAACTGGGAAAGGAGTACGTCAAGGCTGCTCATTTAACTTATATGCAGAGTACATCATGAGAAATGCAGAGCTGGATGGAGCACAAGCTGGAATCAAGATTTCCAGGAGAAATATCAATAACCTCAGACCAGCAGATGACACCACCCTTATGGCAGAAAACGAAGAAGAACTAAAGAGCTTCTTGATGACAGTGAAAGAGGAGAGTGAAAAAGTTGGCTTAAAACTCAACATTCAGAAAATTAAGATCATGGCATCTGGTCCCATCACTTCATGGCAAACAGATGGGGAAACAATGGAAACAGNAAAATAGGAAAGATGCACATTAAAAATGTCACCTCGCCAATGGAAGGTGAGTTTATTAGTCATTTTCACTTAAATCTAAATTTCCTAACTTACCAGGTAGTATATTGAGGAAAAGTTTACTTCTTAAAAAGAAAATCAGGTGATGGATATAAAGTCACACCAAAGCCAATTAGGAGTATAGCTGAAACCAATCCTTTCCTTCATGGCCAGTATTATTAGGATAATCTTTTTATTTTTGTTTATATTGTTGAGTAGAGCTTTTCAGACATAGGTCATGACAGGGTTCAGGAAAGTTCCTTGTGAAAAATGAGAATTAAAACTCATTCCCGAGGGAGCACAGGAGATTTATAGGGCTGTAAAGTCTTCTGTGTGATGCTTTAAGGATGGCTATATGCCATTATACGTTTGTTGAAGCCCACAGAGCAACGCAAAGTATGAACCATAATATAAACTAAGAAATAGTTAGAGCCTTATCCCCCAACTCCCTTATATAAGTCCTCTGCTCCGACCTGATGAACCTGCTCACTCTGCCAAGAAATAGATAATGTGCTTCTCCCTTATCTATTAAAATATCATCTCCTGTATTCTGCCCTTCGGTCTTAAAAATGTACTGAAGCTCCTTTGCCTTCAAGAAGTCATCCCCTGGGAATCTTCTCCACTGAACACTCAGTCCCATTTTTGTTCATCATTTTGACAAAACAGATACCACTGCGTTGTAAATGCTTTTGTACTGTCTTCTGCGGCTACTCCACTTTGACACTGTTGTGTGTATGCTAAGTCACTTCAGTCATGTCCGACTCTGCGACCCCACGGACTGTAGCCCACCAGGCTCCTCTGTCCCTGGGAATTCTGCAGGTAAGAATACTAGAGTGGGTTGCCATTTCCTACTGCAGGAGATCTTCNACTGTTGTATGTATGCTAAGTCACTTCAGTCATGTCCGACTCTGCGACCCAACGGACTGTAGCCCACCAGGCTCCTCTGTCCCTGGGAATTCTGCAGGTAAGAATACTAGAGTGGGTTGCCATTTCCTACTGCAGGAGATCTTCACAACCCAGCGAAGGAGCGCACATCACTTATGTTTCCTGCATTGACAGGCAGGTTCTTCACCACTAGCGCCACTTGATAGTTACTATTTAATGAAAATAGGACTATCCAGCTATGTCAACCCAGGGCGCCTCACAATTTTCTAGGCAAAGAGAAAAGGAATTACTGAAATTATCATTCCAAACTTCACAATAAAAATATAAATGAACTTTTGTCATGCTGGTTTCTAAAACTTTACAGATCTATGAACAATTCTCTCTCCTGTGTACTACTGAAATCTTGAGATTCTGTATCTCTTAAGAAAATATACAAATGGCAAGGGAGCATGGCTCCTTCTCTGTCTACACAGCAACAGGAGTAAATTCAGGGGAAATTTTTGGTTCCTGTATTAATAGCCTAGAAAGTTCTGCTAATCAAGTATCAATATTCCTTAAATTCTTTCAATTCAAAGATTCACTCTTCCTACTTGAAGGAAGACCCATCAACCATTTCAAGAAATCCTAGCTTAAGCCTTAAGGATTTGAATCCCAGCTCGATGTCATGTGTCTGATTAATACTCATAAGAATCTTATAGCTACAGGGGAGAGGGGAGATTTGCTCATTTTTCTGAGCAAAACATACCAAAAATAATAAATAAACCAAAAAATAAAAAGAGTTGTTTGCAACATAATTGGCTCTAAATGGAAACCATATGAGAAGAGAAAGGAAACGGAATAATCACTACAAAAGTCTCCTGAAAGATAACTTTTGAAAAGTGCAAACAAAATATCAGCAGCTTGCTTTATTTTTGCATTAAATTTTACCTAGTTTAGAGAAAAATGCAATACTTTTGGTCAAAAGGACATAATTACAAAGAATGAAACAAATATACTTACAAATTTGATTTAAAACTTTTTGCCACCATGTAGAAAGCATTCATATAGCAATAACTATAACTTAAATGAATTTAATTAAACTTTAGGGAGATCTTAATGACAACAGATGCACTTGACCATAGGTTCAGAGTGTTGGATGTCAAAATGTTCTTCCCTGAGGAATAAGAGTGGCCATAGAATTCTGATCTTTAGTAATACTGAGGCTTTTTTTAACTCCTGTTTAAACTTTATTTTGTCAATTGCCATTGAAATTGGCCAAGGACCCTCAGACTCCAATGAACTATGTGAGGTGTTTAAAGAAACTGAATCCTGTAATGGTATTGATGGTGACGGTAATAATATGAATGGCCTTTGGTGTCAACTGTTTGTCTGTCATCCCATGTCATGCTTAGTCATGTCCAACTTTTAAGGCCCTTTGGAGTGTAGCCCATCAGGGTTCTCTGTCCATGGGATTTTTCTAGGCAAGAATACTGGAGTGGGTTGCCATTCTCCTCCTCCAGTTGATCTTCCCAATCCAGGGATTGAGCCCATGTCTCCATCGAGAAAGCCCTCAACTGTTTGTCTACCTGATCTCTTTTCTCTTTTCTTCTGGAAACACATCACATCTCTTCTGAGACCTGATCTCCTCATTCACCACACTAAGTGGTCCTAGTGAGAGCTGCACACCTTTTGCCGAAGGGTGGGCAAGGGATCCAACCTGCCTTCATTAGTTAAAATCCTTTCCTTTGTCCAGCTTTATGAGGTATAATCGAAAAATAAAGTTGTAGGGCTTCCCTTGTGGCTCAACTGGTAAAGAATTCTCCTGCAATGAGGGAGACTTGGGTTTGATCCCTGGGTTGAGAAGATTCCCTGGAGAAGGGAATGGCTATCCACTCCAATACTGTGGCCTGGAGAATTCCATGGACTGTATAGGAGAATTCCATGGACACTGGAATTCCATGGACACTGTATAGTCCATGGTGTCATGAAGAGGCAGATATGACTGAGCAACTTTCACTCACTCACTCAAGATATTTAAAGCATATAATATGCTGATTTGATATGATATACATACACATTCTGAAAAGATTCCCCCGCTGAGCTAATTAATGTCAGTCACCTCACATATTCACCTTTTTTTTGCTACTGTTTGGTGAGAACACTCGAGTTCTACTCTCTTAGCAAGTTATATAATACAGTGCTAGCAACTGTAGTCTCCTGGACTTTTGAATTGCAGCTAAGGAGAGAGAGAAATTTCCTCTCTAATGGTAAAGCTGGGAAAAGCCAATGGCTTCGCAGTTCAGTTGCACCCTACAAAATGTGGAAATCTCTTCAGTAGGAACAAGTGAGGCTGAAATAGAGAAACAGGAGAGGTGGAGGGCGGGCCCGATGCAGTTTCCCAAATGGATTAAGAAAGATTGCTTTTACTTTTACTTTCCATTGAAAGAATCCTGGTTACTGTAATAACTACCATGATGTGATGCTGACTTGGTGCCAGAAACCAGCCTAAGTGCTTTATACACATTGATTCACTTAATCCTTATAACTACTCTATTAACCAAGTATTATTTTTTTCCTATTATAGAAAAAGAAACAGACTCAGAGAAAGTACTTTACCTGACATACACTTTTAGTTAATTGCATAATTAAAAGTATTTTAATCTGCTGTCGTCAATGTTCCAGCTCATTTTCATTGTAGAAATGTATGTCCCTCCTCCCTTCCTAACTCATATGTCTTTTCCAAGCATGGAAACAATAGCCAGTTTAAGATTAGGACCCACTAGCTCATTGGACCAAAAGGAACAATCTTCTTTTGGATACTACAACGTGATCCTGAACTTCTGCTAATAAATGAATAAGGTCACCATCTCTGTGTTCTAATATTTGAACTAAGTTGTTACAGTATAATCATGAGATTTGATTAATGAGCACCAAAATAATTATAGTAATTTTTGAATTTAAATTCAATATTCTAATTTATTAGACAAGATGCCATTGAGTCAACAGGCTCCATAAGTTCTGATTTCCAGAAAAGATACATCAGTACAGTGTAGCACACACTTATTAATAACTCTTTTTAAATTTCTGTTTTTTGCTGGATGCTAAATAATACACCAAATAAATAAGTAAAAAAAAAAAAACCGTATTTTCCTCTCCTGTAGAACACTACTTGGAGGAACAGGACATACATACTTGAAGCAGCTTAGTATCAATCACTAAGAAGCATCTTTTTATTAAAATTATAAATCATAGAATCACATGGTATATTGATTCAAATGGTAGAAAATCAGTGTGTGCTGGAAGGGAGACTGAATGTCCTGTGGGAGGTGTGATAGAATCTTTAAAGATCAGTAGGAAGTATAAAGGTAAAGAAGAGATACAAGGGTACTTCTGACCCTCTAATTGCATTTATCAAATATTTAGGAAGCCAGTACAGAAGCTGTTCTAGAAAGCCACATGGAAGTGCCAAAGTGAGTGTGTCGCAGAAGGAGACACAATAAATATTCCAAAATGTATCCCTAGAGCAGCCACTGTGGAAAATAATGTAGACGTTCCCTTAAAAACTAAAAATAGAGTTACCCTATGATCCAGCAATCCCACCCCCACCCCCACCATAGATCTGGAAAAGATAAAAGCTCTAACTTGGGAAAGATACATGCACCCCAATGTTCATAACAGCACTATTTATAATAGTGAAGACACGGAAACAACACAAGTGCCAAATAACAGATGAAAAAATAAAGAGACATGGTATATATACACAATGGAATATTAATCAACTACTTAAAAAAAGAATGAAATAGTGTCATTTGCAGCAACATGGATGGACCCAGAAATTGTCATACTAAGTGAAATAAGTCAGACAGGGAAAGACAATATTATATGGTATCACTTGTATGTGTAACCCAAAATAATACAAATGAACTTATTTATGAAAGAGAAACAGACAGATATAAAAAATAAAGTTATGGGTACCAAAGGGGATGGAGGTATGGGATAAATTGGCAATATGGGATTAACAGATGCACACTACCATATATAAAATAAACAACAAGGGTTTACTATATAGGACAGGGAACCACATTCAATATCTTATAATAAGCTATAAAGAAAAAGGAATATTGGAAAGACATATTAAATTGGCTTTTAATAGAAGGAAGATTGTAGATCAATGTTTAAAGAAACAGGTTGACTGAGGTCTGTAGTTCAGTTAATACTGTACTAATATCAACTTATTGAATTTTATAGTCTGTGGTTATGTAAGATATCATCAAGGAAAGCTGAATCAAGGGTACATGGGAATTCTACTATTTTTGCAACTTCTCATGAGTCTTAAATTATTTCACATATTTTTAAAAGGTTAAAAAAAGAAATCCATAAAATGAATGCACTATGATAACCATATATCATTATATATAAATGTATTAAAGCACTCCTCCTCAGGACTGTATTTAATATGATTGTGTGTTTAATATTTATAATATGTAGAACACAAAAAATGGAATCAGACAAGCTATGGTAAAAATCTAACCTCAGAAACTATAGCTTTCTGACCTTGGAAATTTTACTTACCTTCTCCAGCCTCAGTTTTTATATCTATAAAGTGCAGATAGTAACATCTAACTTCTAGCACTGAGAGATTTAAGTTAGATAATGTATGTACAATGCTTGGTAGATGTCTGACACAGAATGAGCCTAGATGATAAGAACTCAGTAAGTGGCAGCTAGTTAATTACTATCGATAGTTTTAATTAATAAAATTGAGTTTCTTTCAGAATAGCCTATAACTTGATTCTGAATGAGGTTTTTAACACATTCTTATAAGAAAAATCCATTCATATGGCTCCTGCCAAATTCCAACCTGCTAACCTGATAACAATTAAAGATTCTTATTGATTCCTGTTAGAAATGCCTCCCTGACAAATTCTTCTGAGCATCAGAAAAGCACTTCAAACTCAACATGACCAAATCTGAACTCATCTTTTCCAACAAATTTAGTCCTCCATTAGTGAATGGTGCTGCCACCCACTGACACAAACCAGAACCAAGAAAGCACCTGACGCCCAATTCATCTTGAGATGGAGAGGATCCTATGGTCCTTGCTCAGTCCCTCCCACCATATCCTCTGCCTGCCTTTTGTCTGGGAAAACTCTAGTCAAACAATAAGATTAATCAGAAAAGTAAAAATGTGGAAACAAAGGAAAACAATAAAGAGACTAAATAATAATAATATAACCATCAATCATAGTCAAGGACCTTTC
Source organism: Oreotragus oreotragus (assembly GCA_006410675.1). Taxonomy (NCBI): domain Eukaryota; kingdom Metazoa; phylum Chordata; class Mammalia; order Artiodactyla; family Bovidae; genus Oreotragus; species Oreotragus oreotragus. The sequence goes on along the minus strand of SJYX01002384.1, from coordinate 89,078 downwards.
ACTCTTTCTCAAGGGCTTATAGATAATATTCTAAGCCATATATTGTGCGCTGTCTTGTAGATACTAAAACATTAGGTGGAAGAAGCTAACTACATGATGACCAGACTACCCAGGACATGAGCTGCCACAATTCCGAGAACTGGCTCCAAAGAAATGGGAACAAATGGAACTGAGTTTCAGTTCAGTTCAGTTCAGTCACTCAGTTGTGTCCGACTCTTTGCGACCCCATGAATCGCAGCACGCCAGGCCTCCCTGTCCATCATCAACTCCCGGAGTTCACTCAGATTCACATCTATCGAGTCAGTGATGCCATCCAGCCATCTCATCCTCTGTCGTCCCCTTCTCTTCCTGCCCCCAATCCCTCCCAGCATCAAAGTCTTTTCCAATGAGTCAACTCTTTACATGAGGTGGCCAAAGTATTGGAGTTTCAGCTTTAGCATCATTCCTTCCAAAGAAATCCCAGGGCTGATCTCCTTCAGAATGAATTGGTTGGATCTCCTTGCAGTCCAAGGGACTCTCAAGAGTCTTCTCCAACACCACAGTTCAAAAGCATCAATTAACTGTAACTAAAAAATCCAACAGGAGATGGAACAACGGACTGGTTCCAAACTGGGAAAGGAGTACGTCAAGGCTGCTCATTTAACTTATATGCAGAGTACATCATGAGAAATGCAGAGCTGGATGGAGCACAAGCTGGAATCAAGATTTCCAGGAGAAATATCAATAACCTCAGACCAGCAGATGACACCACCCTTATGGCAGAAAACGAAGAAGAACTAAAGAGCTTCTTGATGACAGTGAAAGAGGAGAGTGAAAAAGTTGGCTTAAAACTCAACATTCAGAAAATTAAGATCATGGCATCTGGTCCCATCACTTCATGGCAAACAGATGGGGAAACAATGGAAACAG
>SJYX01002384.1:75592-86027 GCA_006410675.1 Oreotragus oreotragus | reverse complement strand
TATTAAAAAGCAGACACATTATTTTGCCAACAAAGTTCTATATAGTCAAAGCTATGGTTTTTCCAGTAGTCATGTATGGATGTGAGAGTTGGACTATAAAGAAAGCTGAGCACCAAAGAATTGATGCTTTTGAACTGTGGTGTTGGAGAAGACTCTTGAGAATCCCTTGGACTTCAAGGATATCAAACTAGTCAATCTTAAAGGAAATCAATCCTGAATATTCATTGAAAGGATTGAGGCTGAAGCTGAAACTCCAATACTTTAGCGACCTGATGCGAAGAACTGACTCATTGGAAAATACCCTGATGCTGGGAAATATTGAAGGCAGGAAGAGAAGGGGACGACAGAGGATGAGATGGTTGGATGGCATCAATGACTCAATGGACATGAGTTTGAGTAAACTCTGGGAGTTGGTGATAAACAGGGAGGCCTGCTGTGCTGCAGCCCATGTGGTCACCAAAGAGTTGTACACGACTGAGCAAATGAACTGAACTGAACTTAAAACAACCAAGATGATGTTGTTCAGACCACTGATGACCAATTTGCAAATGACTGTTAGAGATGACTATGCTGTTTCTGCATGCAGCCCGCCCCCCTACACACACACACACACACACACACACACACACACACACACACACACACACTGTCTATAAAAGCTTTCACCCCCTGCTTGTAAAGAAAGAAGAGTCGATCTTTAGACAGATGTCCACCACCCTCCCCACACCCTGTTGCCAGCATCTGAAGTAAAGGAGACTTTGCTTTCCATCAGCTTGGCCTGTTTATTGACTTTTGAGCAGCGAGCAGCTAGACCCCACACTCTTTTGGTAACAATCCTAGAGATTTTGTCTCTGTCTATACATCTACACACTTCTCTCCATTGCTACTCCACCTCCTGACTACAAGTTACACTGTCTCTCACTTGCACCTCCTAAATAGCATCCCTAAATCTGTTTTGGGTCCCTCCTGTTGTCTGTGTTGCACCTAGAATAATTTTTTTAGACATAAAAATGTGAGTATTGGTGCTACCTCCCACCCATACAATCCCCTTCAAAGCCTAAAATAGTTGCACAATGCTATCAGGAGGCTAAACACTGAAATTCTTGATCACATCAGTGAATATAGCCCTGCCTTGTCACTAACTCCTGAGGCCCTGTCATCATGGCTGGTTCTGTTCTCTCCTCATCAGCCATCCTGGCATTCAGGTCCCTCATGTTCTCCATTCTTCTTTCCAGCACAGAGTCACCTCTTGAGTCTCTTTGCCTCAATCACCTACAGTAACTTCTCCTCTATCAACTTCTAAAAAATTAGATTGGCCTCAATCTCATGTCCAGGCTCCAATTTTCTCCTCTCCCGGTTGATATGCTTCTAGACCAGTGACACCATCTACTTCATCAACAGAATGACTCACTGTCATGGTCTCACTGAGCCTTATGATCTGTATTAAACTGTCTTCTTCACATCTCTACTTGGTGTCTCCAACTTAGCACATCCCTGCCATCATCCACCCTGACAAGTCTGTTCCTCTACCAGTCTCCCCATTTCAGTGCATTCTTCCACCACCCACCAGGTTGATCAATCAAAAAATCAGAAGGACTCCCCCTACCTCAATATTCAATTCATCTACAGTTCGTATAGAAATACAAAAAACCTCAAATAGCCAAAGCAATCTTGAGAAAGAAGAATGGAACTGGAGGAATCAACTGCCTGACTTCAGGCTCTACTACAAAGCCACAGTCATCAAGACAGTATGGTACTGGCATAAAGACAGAAATATAGATCAATGGAACAAAATAGAAAGCCCAGAGATAAATCCACACATCTATGGACACCTTATCTTTGACAAAGGAGGCAAGAATATACAATGGATTAAAGACAATCTCTTTAACAAGTGGTGCTGGGAAAACTGGTCAACCACTTGTAAAAGAATGAAACTAGATCATTTAGTCATTTTAAATTCATCTATAATTTACAGTACACTTGCTCCTTGGAAGGAAAGCTATGACAAACCTAGACAATGTATTAAAAAGCAGAGACATTACTTTGTCAATAAAGTTCTATATAGTCCAATCTATGGTTTTTCCAGTAGTCATGTATGGATGTGAGAGTTGGACTGTGAAGAAAGCTGAGCACCGAAGTGTTGATGCTTTTGAACTGTGGTGTTAGAGAAGACTCTTGAGAGTCCCTTGGACTGCAAGGAGATCCAACCAATCCATTCTGAGGGAGATCAGCCCTGGGATTTCTTTGGAAGGAATGATGCTAAAGCTGAAACTCCAGTACTTTGGCCACCTCATGCGAAGAGTTGACTCAATGGAAAAGACTCTGATGCTGGGAGGGATTGTGGGCAGGAGGAGAAGGGGACGACAAGAGACATTACTTTGTCAATAAAGTTCTATATAGTCCAATCTATGGTTTTTCCAGTAGTCATGTATGGATGTGAGAGTTGGACTGTGAAGAAAGCTGAGCACCGAAGTGGCATGCTGCAGTCCATGGGGTCACAAAGAGTTGGACATGACTGAGCAACTGAACTGAACTGATAATTTACAGTAAAGGATAAAGTGAGAATCTAATTTTATATTTTTCCAAAGCATTGACTAATTATTCCAGCACAAATTTTCAACTAAATGGGAAGCCCTTAAAATTGAAATGCTAATTTATTCCAATTCTAAATAATGATACATACCTGGGTCTATTGCTATGTAGTCTCTCCTGTTCTGGTGCCAATAACAATAATTATTCACATTAAAGGTGTGTATGTATATATATATATATGAAAGATCCCTTCCCAACCCAGGGATCAAACCAAGGTCTCCCACATTACAAGCAGATTCTTTACCAGCTGAGCCACTAGGGAAGCTCAGGAATACTAGAGTGGCTAGCCTAGTCCTTCTCAAGCAGGTCTTCCTGGAATCAAAGCAGGGTCTCCTGCATTGCAGGAGGATTTTTTACCAGATGAGGTAACAGGAAAGCAATATACATATATATATTTAAATAATTGACGTTTGGCTATCTTCAAGTATTTATTGTACCAAAAGACATAGATTTAATGAGTCAGATTCAAAATGCATGTATTTGGTTTATGATTAAATTTGCATTAAATTGACATGTTTAAAACATGGAGTTTTTCCATTTATGTTATGCGTCACCATTTATTCTAATCTCCTTTATGCCTTTGACTAGTGTTTTATAGATCTGCTTTTATGGCTCCTGTAATTTCACTTGTTTATTTATAGATATTTTCAATTGAAATTTTAAATAACACTGTACACTGTAATTTAAAATTTTATTGCTCACATATTAAAAGGCTGTTGATTTGTGCTTTTACTGAATGCTCCTGTTGTTTTTTCAGATGATTCTCTACTTTTCTAGAACAAAAGTATGTATAATCTGCAAAAAAAATGATAATTTGAATTCCTCTTGGTAGTTACAACTGATTTTTTTAGTTACAGTATTTACTTGATTCAACATATTGGCTAATAATTTGATGACTATTTTTAATGATAGCTGTAATATACAGTGGTTTTTAATGTCAGTTTTTCAATAGAAAAGAAAGTTGCTTGTAAAAGAGAAATTTTTAACTATTTATTTTGAATTATTACTTAAAGCAGTGATTCTTAACCAATGACTAAACCACCCCATTAAGAAACATACCATTACAGTCTTAATTTATCATTTATTCCAAGAATGCAAGCTGAATTTTACTAAATGCATTTCTGTTTTGTACCAAACTGAACAAATTCTTAGTCTTTATATTTTTTTATTTAGGTAAGTTATATTAATTAATTCATTTCAAGCCATCCTGCTTTGCTTGAATTAGTCACTCATTTTCCAATAAATTACTGGATTTCATTTGTTGCTGTTTTATTTAGGATACAACTTGGATGTTGCCTCAGTTTTCTCTTTTTGAGTTATCTTTAGCAGCTGTTTTAAAAATTATTTTATACGTGCTTGCTAAAATGAATTGGCAATCTTCACATATTTTTCTATGCTATGGAATAGATTATACAACACAATAAGTGTTCAATGACTGAATACATGAGTAGAAGAACATGCCATAAATTTATTTGGGGAAAATGTATTCTTGGAAATAAATATTTGATAACTTTATGATTTTTGCTGTTATTGGTTCTCTCAATTTTTAGTCTTTTTTAGACAATTATGATCATTTATGTTTCTATATATAACTTATTTTTCTTAATTTCAGAGTGATAGTCTATAAATATACATATTTTTAGATTACAGTTTTAATCTCTTCAATATCTATTATATTTGAATCCCGATTTCTGAATTATATTTTGTTTTGTGTGCCTAGTTATTAAAGATTATACCAGTACTTCTAACAAAAAAATCAAGTCTACTAATTTCCTACTTTGTAAATTACCAATTTCTGTCTTTATCAGGTATGGATTGATTTTATTAGGCTTGTGGTTATTTTGTTTCTGGTTTCTAATACTAACAACCTGGTTCATTTATTTTTATGTTTTCTTATTCAACAATAAAAGCATTTAATGTGACGACATGTATGGCCATGTCTTATTCAATTATTCTCATTACTGTTATTTTCCAAGTATTCTACTGATAAAAGTTTTATCTCTTTGATACAAAAGTTATTTAGGAGAAGATACATCATTTTTTTTTCTTCCNGGAGCATCTGTCTCTTATACACATCTAGATGTGTATAAGAGACAGGGCCATGTCTTATTCAATTATTCTCATTACTGTTATTTTCCAAGTATTCTACTGATAAAAGTTTTATCTCTTTGATACAAAAGTTATTTAGGAGAAGATACATCATTTTTTTTTCTTCCATCTTGCAAAAGATTAAGGTAGTTGGCTAAAATTTTGTGTTAACCTCTGTTTATTTTACTGTGATTATGTTGTATATAATTTATTAAAATTTATTAAACTTTTTAATTATATTGGGGTAAACATATTTTTATATATACCAATTAAATTGTCTTTACTATTTAGTCATATTTCTTTATATTTTCTTTATAATTTTAATCTAATTTAAAGGTTTAAACTGAATGAGGTAAGCAAACTTCATTACCTTCATTATTATTTTTGTTTCTGTTAATTTCCTTTCTTTTTTTAGAGATTTACTTTATATATTTCATACATAACATAAGATATTATGCTATCTGGTATAAAACTTTTCTTACTATGTCTATACTCATATCTATACTTTCATTACTATTTCTGGTAATTTCCTATCATTATTTTTTAGAGATTTACTTTATTTCTATATTATCTAGTGTAAAACTTTCCTTACTATACCTATTCTTATTAATCTTTTTATAATTTCTGGATTTTATTTGCATTCTTAAATTTTAGATTCAGTTTAATCTCTTTATTAGACACAGATTTAATTTTTTTCAGTTCTTGTGAAGTGGAAGGTATATTTTGCTCTCATATGTGAACATCATTTTAGCACGGTCTATATTTATAAGCCAAACCTTTGCCTATAATCATTTTTCCCTACACATGTATAGATTCTTGCACTACTATCTTCTAACATTTAATGGTGTAGAGAATTCTAATGTTATCAAGCTTTATGTCTTCTTTAGATTTTCTTTTACTTTTTTCACTGTTTTTTTCTTGTGCTCTGAGGATTTGGAGCAGTCATGATTCTCAATGTTGTTCAAATGAAATGGAACTAATTCCAAGTCTTTCATGTGTATTTTAGTTAAGTTTTAATTATTCTTTGTGGTGTCATTATTCTGGACTATTATTAAAAAGAGCTATCACCAAAATGTGCTTTTATTTTCCGTTCTTTATTTCTAATACCTTCTCTTTTGTTATTTTTATCTCTTGATCTTATCTCTTCATTCACGTAGATTCCATCAGTTTCTTTTTTGTGTTGCCTACTCATTTCATGGGAAAGGGCTTGGCAACCCATCCCAGTATTCTTGCCTGGAGAATCCCACGGACAGAGGAGCCTGGCTGGCTACAAGTCCATAAGTCAAAAAGAGTCCGATACGACTGAAGCAACTTAGCACGCACAAATGCACTCACTTTGAGGCAGCGGTGACTTCACTCTTTATTGCCATCAAGGTATTATTAAACTCCATCATTGAATTTAAATTCCATAACGTTCTTTATATACTTCATCTCACTCATTGTGTCTCATCATTTCAATTCAGATATTGTAGTCCCACCTCATATTTTATCTATTATCTCATAGAATTCATATTTTTTAAAGATTTACTGACAACAGTAAATATGTATTATCTAAAATGTACTCCTTACTTAGAGAATGAACTTATGGTTGCCAGGGGCAAGGATGGGGGGAAGGGATAGTTAGGGAGTTTGGGATGAACATGTACCCACTGCTATATTTAAAATGGATCAACAAGGACCTACTGTACAGCACATAGAACTCTGCAAATGTTATGTGGCAGCCTGGACAGGAGCGGAGTTTAGGGGAGAATGGATATATGTATATATATGGCTGAGAACCTCACCCAAAAATATTGCAACATTGTTAATCAACTGTACCTTAATACAAAACAAAAAAGTTTAAAAATAAAAATAAATAAAATTTACTCCTTAAATAAATTATATCCTCCCCTACCTTTTGCTTGTTTTGTTCTTCTATTATGTTACAGAGAATATTTTAAATCCTTGTAGCCTTTAATATTTCCCACTTATCTAACCTTGAATTATGATTCTTAATCTAAAATTTAATTTCCTATTGTAACAAAACCTCCAGCCGAAGCAAGTTAAACCAAAAAATATATCCCCCTAAATTACTCTCATTTCTTACCTCTCATTGCCTGAAGCAATGTCAGCCCCAAGCCGTGTCCAGGATTTCTTAGGATAAGCACTATGGAGCTGAACTTTCCCAAACACTCCTGAAAATAAAAGAAGCAACAGTTTGAAAGGAAACTCCTTCCAAGAGAATTAAGACCACACAAGTAAAATTCACTGGAGCACTTATTGTGTAAGATACATGATACAGAAACTATATATTAAGATGTCCACCTTATTATAAAAAGAACACTTAAGTGCTTTATTCTCAGCAAGTCACCTATATCTCACATGGCTATGAAACATTTTTCTCTTTAAGCTATAGAGAAATGAATGCTACATCACACCTAGAAATCCAAGAGCTGGAAAACAGACCACTCTAACAGGTAACTTGTTAGATTTCCACCATTAAGTATCTCCAAACCATTTGCAACTCTGTTGGAAGCTAACTGGTTTTGATGTTTTGTGTTATATAGTAGATTTTCCAAAGAAAATGGTAATTTTGCTTCCTGAAGAAAGAGATTTGGTGCTATGAGCTTTATTTTCAGTGGTTGGAACTCAGATTTTTTTTTTTTTTTTTTTTTGCATTACAGATATCAAAGGATAGATCTCTAACTCCTTTGTTTCAAAATATAATTTATTTCAGACTCATAAATTAAAGTCTTACCAGGGACATGCTTGATGAAGTCCAGTTTTATTCCTTCAGGTCTTTCCTTTACACGTTTTATTGCCATTTAAAATCACATGAGGCAAAATTCTCCATATTTTAGTTATCTAAATATGTTTTGAGCATGAAATCAAGCAGCACCAAAATTATGACTGTGCACTCTTAACATGTCTATGTATTTGTTATTAGATAAATAACCATACATACAAACGAACATATTTATACATGTTTGAATAGACGTTTCTAGTATTTTCTTCCTGCACCCAAATGGATTGATTGCCTTCACACCCTTGGATTAATGTACCCCCTTTATTGAAATTCAAAGATTTCACAATTTTTAGCAGCAAATGCATAAATAAAGGAAGTAAAAACCAGTCAGGCATAAATAGTATGCCTTGGGCTTTCATCCAATGTGAACTAAAAAAAGCTCAATTAATTAGAACCTAATCAACTATCTGTGTCAGCACCCACAGTTTTACCATACTCTCAGCAAAAAGTCAGAAGATAATAAAACTAAAATAAGGATTAGTGGAAATGAAAACAATATTCCCACTTTCAGGACATGTTGTGGAATCAGTCTTTCATAACAATAATATAATATCATTATCAAAAAATTAATATTTTCCACTATTAGCTAAGAAAGCTAGATAGGAGAGGAACATGGAGTAATTTTGAAGAATTTCCAACAACAAAGATTTTAACATAAACCATTTTATTTCCTTTAATTTACCAGAAAGATTTCCTGATCATTCCCAGTCATCAAAGGTTTACTGCAAAATGACACAATTTCTTGTTTCAAGAAGATTATAATACTTGTAGAGATTATTTTAAATTTTACTCATGCAGTGACAAATATTTCATTCCTTTTTCAATTTGGCATCAGAGAAATTTTCAAAAAAAACTTGTTTGGCAATACAGCTGACATTGGGAATCAAGCCACACACCCTCATATACTCCTAACACAAGTCTAGTTCACATCTTTGGTGGCACTCCATGGGACATAGTGGTTACCAGACCAAAAAAGTCTGTGTTTCTGTTATGATCCATCCAGTGTGTCAACTTGGAAAAAAGTAATATATTTCTTAACCTCAAGTGCATAAAAAGATAAAATAAATAGCACATATGAAAAATCATTTGGAAGCAATAAAGCACTATCAAAGTATTATATGACAATGGCTATATTTTATGAAACTAGGTTATCAAACTTCATACTATCCTAACATGATTGTTTCCATTTACTGAGTGACTGAGATCTTATAAAATTGGAATTGCCATACAAAGAAAATAAGAAAATACCAGAAATCGGTAAAAAGTCTCTTATACTTTTCCCTTAAAACTACTTTATTGTGTGGCCCTTACATCATACTTATACAAGCTTAGTCCCAGTTTCTTTGTTCTTCTGTAGATGAATTTTAAAATAGGACTTGGTACTGTGGCAGTTTCAAATGAAGAAATTGTCAACAGTAAATGTTTCTTAGTAATCTATAGATCTATCAGTTTAAAAATATTATGAATAACCACACAGTATTTAAAGTTGATAATACAGACTGTCCAACCTTTGGTGTCTGACCAGTCTGGATAAAACTCTAAGGTTCTGACAGCATAACACTGTATGGGCTTCAGCATATTGTTTATCATTTCTGAGTCTTAGTTTTGACATCTCTAGAATGGATACTCCTTACAGGAGAGCCGTTAAATGAAATCATAAATATAAATTCTCTGGAAGAGTGCCTGGAATTTGGCAGGTGTTCTGTGAATACTTCCCCATCATAAATACATACATTTCATTTTTAATAAGAATGGCATTATACTCTTACCAACTGTTCCTGGATCAACATGAATTCCATTGAAACGGTCACAAAAGACTCCCTCTGAAGCTCTAAGGTGAATTAGAAGCTTTTTTTCTTTTTCGAAGGGATTTTCTGAAGTACCTGTTTAAAAAGAAAAATATATAATGCAAGTTTATTTGAAGTTAAGGAGACAGAAAGAAGTTGTGATGTAATTTTGAGGATGCAAAATAGATGCTATAGAATAGAGTAGGTGGGAAACATCCAGTGTGGCACAGATGAAATACGAAAAGCAAGACAAATAAGATGCAGTAGACTTGTCTGCGGGAGACTGGGTCACTGCTCAGCAAATAGCCACTCTTTCTAAGGCAGAGTGTACTTTCCTGACCTATTAATAGTGAGCCTGGTCACATGATTTGTTTGGGCCAAGGAAATTTGGGTAGAAGTGCCAGTAATGCCGGTTCTGAGATGATGCTTTAAAATGCTCGACAAGTTTCATGTGGTCTTTTATAATAACATTTCCGGCCATGGAAGGAGAATTCCTTAAGTAGCCCCCAGGGTCTGGATGAAGAAACATATGCAGCAGACCCAAACAAAACCCTTTAGCTTGAACCAAGTCAAACTGAGTCTGGCATCGATATTTGTTGTTGAGAGTCACTGAAACTTGGGGATTCTTTGTTCAGTTCAGTTTAGTTCAGTCGCTCAGTCGTGTCCGACTCTTTGCGACCCCATGAATCGCAGCACGCCAGGCCTCCCTGTTCATCACCATCTCCTGGCGTTCACTCAGACTCAGGTCTGAGTCCGTGATGCCATCCAGCCATCTCATCCTCTGTTGTCCCCTTCTCCTCCTGCCCCCAATCCCTCCCAGCATCACAGTTTTTCCAATGAGTCAACTCTTCTCATGAGATGGCCAAAGTACTGGAGTTTCAGCTTTAGCATCATTCCTTCTAAAGAAATCCCAGGGTTGATCTCCTTCAGAATGGACTGGTTGGATCTCCTTGCAGTCCAAGAGACTCTCAAGAGTCTTCCCCAACACCACAGTTCAAAAGCATCAATTCTTTGGCACTCAGCCTTCTTCACAGTCCAACTCTCACATCCATACATGACCACTGGAAAAACCATAGCCTTGACTAGACAGACCTTAGTTGGCAAAGTAATGTCTCTGCTTTGGAATATACTATCTAGGTTGGTCATAACTTTTCTTCCAAGGGGTAAGTGTCTTTTAATTTCA
>SJYX01002384.1:0-58069 GCA_006410675.1 Oreotragus oreotragus | reverse complement strand
ACTCTCAGTTATGATTTTATTTGTCTCTGCTGCTTTATTGAGACAGTTCTTGAAAGCCAGGTTCCTGACTTCTGTGTCTGTACATCCAACCTCTCTTGTGGAACTTGGCACATGGTAGGCAGTGAGCAAAAACCATGATAAATGATAGGATGGACAAACAAGTGAAATACTTTCAGTTTATCTTAAGTGTTTGATCAGACTAATGAGGCAACCACTGAACAGAGAATGAAATTGAGTTTGGCATTTGTGATACAGCTGTAGCCCTCGAAGCAAAGCTTTGATCTTAAACTTCCCGTCGAATGCTAACATTATGATTCCACCCTACTAAAAGTCAGTTGGTACCTTTTGCCAGCACCAGTTGCCTTAAAAGCAGGACCACCAAGAAATATAATTCCACAGTCCTGGGACTTGGATCAAATGGCATCAGATAGCAGACAGTCTCTGGCACCACTCTGCGCCAATGCCCACATCTATTAGGTTTCTTTGCTAACTAGTCTTATTATCTATTTCATGCCGGGATTTCTTTAGGGTGTGGTAGAATGGGACAGATGGGTTGAAAGTCTCCCTTCAGGCATCATACACGCAGGATTGGGCAGATGGGTTCCTTTTGGATAATCAACCTTTAGGCCTGGAACACATGGACAAGCAGAGAGAAAAAGAACATGCCATTGTCTAGTAACAGATGAAAGTGTAGTTGGGAATGGGCTAAATTAAAAATAGGATTTGAAATGTGTAAGTCAACACTGGAAAGTGAAACTCTGTCACCTCTCTTCTAAGGTACGAATTTCCAGGCAGCAAGTTTGAATTACAGTATTAAGTGACTTCAGAAACCTAAAAAAAAACTTATGAAAAGAGACCTCTCTTAGCAACTGAGGATGTCAACCTAAAATAAGTTTTCCAGTAATGGGAACAAGGCTCAGTTTTATTTAATATTTCAATCAGTTAACTGGATGAGGATACAGAATATTAAACCAATGAGCAAGTGACATCAATCTGGGAGGAAAAGATCAGGAGCCAAAAGCATTTCCTCACTGTGGAAAGATGGATTGAAATAGAGATGAGTGAAAAATATTGCGCTTACGTCTCCTTAAAACCCAGGTGAAAACAAAGCAATTCTTATGCAAGTGTACAACACAGAGACCTGTATTTGAGGCAGCACATGCAAAAACAGTAGGAATTAGAGGTGACAATGCAGTTGGCATGATGAAGCTGGATAAAGCTGAATTTTTGGCTGCTTTAACAGAAGAACCATTCTCCACCAGTGAATGTGATGGAGAGCATTCAGACCTCACTCCCAAACACTGCCCTCCTCAGCTCACTGCCCTGGGATGCAGCTGGCCCACACACAGGACATCAGTGAGCCCTCCTTGACTCAGAGTTCAGGTTGGGTTTGACTAAATGGTAGCTTGAGCAGAAGATGGGGGAGGACAGAGAGTGAAATCTGGGTATTTATTCCCAGAGGCCCTTCCCAGTACTGTGTCCCAGTCACCACACAACTTAATGCTGCTGAGTGAAAACCAACGCCATGCAGCTTCCTCTATCTCTCATTCAAATAATGAACTCTTTCTTTTAGATTCTTTTCTCACCTACGCCATTACAAAGTATTGAGTAAAATTCCCTGTGCAATACAGCAGTTTCTTATTAGTTACCTATTTTATATATAGTCAGTCCTGGGATTTCTTTGGAAGGAACGATGCTGAAGCTGAAGCTCCAGTACTTTGGCCACCTCATGTGAAGAGTTGACTCATTGGAAAAGACTCTGATGCTGGGAGGGATTGGGGACAGGAGGAGAAGGGGACGACAGAGGATGAGATGGCTGGATGGAATCATTGACTCAATGGACATGAGTCTGAGTGAACTCCAGGAGTTGGTGATGGACAGGGAGGCCTGGCGTGCTGCGATTCACGGGGTCACAAAGAGTCGGACATGACTGAGCGACTGAACTGAACTGATTTGAAAGTATATATGTCCATCCTTACATGTGATTCTTCAAAACAAACAAACAAAAAAAAAAGAGTACAAATGAACTGATTTACAAAACAGGAGTCATAGATACAGAAAATAGACATGGTTACCAAGTGATAAGATATGGGAATAAATTGGGAGATTGAGACTGATATATACAGACTACTGCTGCTGCTGTTGCTGCTAAGTCGCTTCAGTCGTGTCCGACTCTGTGCGACCCCATAGATGGCAGCCCACCAGGCTCCTCCGTCCCTGGGATTCTCCAGGCAAGAACACTGGAGTGGGTTGCCATTTCCTTCAATGCATGAAAGTGAAAAGTGAAAGTGAGGTCGCTCAGTCGTGTCCGACTCTTCGCGACCCCATGGACTGGAACCTACCAGACTCCTCCGTCCATGGGATTTTCCAGGCAAGAGTACTGGAGTGGGATGCCATCGCCTTCTCCGATACATACTACTACATTATACTATATATGAAACAGACAACTCACATTTTTAAGTTGACTGTTCTAGTATTCTTGCCTGGAGAATCCATGGACAGAGGAGCCTGGCAGGCTACAGTTCACAGGGTCGCAAAGAGTCAGACATGATTGAGTGTCTAACATTTTCACCCCTTCAATGTATCAGACTTGGATAACTCATCACTCCAGATCCACTTCTCCTGAAACACCCCTCAATTCCCAGGGGGAGGACCCTCATCTCCTAGCTCCACTGCATCTTTGGTCCTTCCATCAGCTTCCTAAGGAGTCATAAAACACAACTAGACAGAAGAGTTAATGGGTTTGTGGGGCAGTGGGAGACAAGTGAGTTGCTTGCCTTCTCCCCAGCTTTCTCTCTTTACTGTCCCAGGATGAGCATATCATCCCAGGTCTGTTCTCAGAAGGATCTGCACTACAACACCAACTGAAATTCTCTTCTGAGTTGATTGATCAAGGGCTAACCAATCCATCCTATGAGATCTTCTGAAAGAGTGAGCCACAGGTAAATTCTCACTCAGAGAACAAAATGGAAAATTGATGTGTGGCCTGGTGGAAGCAAAAAGAGCCCTGCAATGAGCGTGAGGACCCTTGGGCCAGATGACTGCTGATAGTGGGTGGACAGGAGTGACCAACAAACGTCACCTCTGTCTGTGCCCAACACTGGCTGGAGAGAACTTTTGCTAGTAAATTTCCTCCTTGCCTCAGCCTTCTCCAGACCCGCTTAAGCAACCTGCTAGAGACACTATCCTCTCCCAAGGCCTCTCTCTGCTCCCAGTCCCACTGCCTTTGACTCACCAACTCTCAGCTCCCCACCAGCAATGAGCATGCAGGCCACGCTAAGAACGTTGCTTCTGTCCACAGGGAATTCTAGAGTTCCCATCACGTAGAGGCCTCTGAGGGGCGGAAGATCAGTATCCACAAGGACAGTCCTGTCTGCAGAAGGAAAAGAAATTGCTCAGACATGTAACCAAGACAGGAATTGCCTCCTCTCCTCCAGTGACTTATACTGGGTTCTTCTCCTTGCAGCTCAGGAGCGGCTTGCATTGCTGCTTGGGCCAGGTCAGGGGCAGAAAGTGGAAAAAAACAAAGTGTTTGCAAAGGCTAGGCTTTCAAGAAGAGGCAGAGGAAAAGAGAAGGATGAATACTTTCTTCCACTGCTTTGCAAATGAAGGGGCATGGCCAAAGGCATTGCTGATAATTCTAACCCTGCTCCAAGCCTGCTTTAATGCAGATGTCCAGATAAGCTTCACACCCATTGTTCCTGCCCCTCCCTAGGCCCTGGTGTTTGAAAGGTAGACAACCACACTTTACAACCTTGATCTCTAAAATCAGACTGTCTGGCTGTGAATAAGCTGCTACTGACTAGCTGCCTGGACCAACTATTTACTCCTCAGTGCCTCAATTTTCTAATCTATAAAATGAGAATGATAATAAAAATATCTCTTCATTCATAGGATGTTTGTTAAGATTAAATGAATCAATAGATATACAGTGCTGAAGAGTATTAGTAAGACGCTCAATCCCCCAGTCCCACCAAGAAAACCAAGTGCTTGATACAGGCTCAATAAACACTTAATATATTCATTATTTGTATTGTTTTCATTAGCTGGATGAACTCACAGAGTTCATGAGGCAACTTGAAACCATTATTCTTCATCTCACCTTTCTAAAAGTAGTTTCCATATAATTTCAGGAGAAAAAAAACATTGGTTTTTGCTTGAAAGTGACTATAGAGTAATACATGAATAGAAATTCTCTTTTAAAACAATAAATGCTTCATGTGTGCCAAAGTAGTGTTACTTTCTGAAGTTCAGTAGCAATTCAACCCTAATTGAAGATATCAAATAAGTGTTTCTGCTTACATCTTAATACCATAATCACTGACACATGCAAAGATTTTGAAGGGATTTTCTGCTTTATTTTAATGAAATATAGTTGATTTACAGTCTTGTGTTAGATTCTGGTATACAGCAAATTAATTCAGTTAGGCGTGTATATCTGTGATTTTTCATATTCTTTTCCACATAGGTTATTAGAAGATATCGAATAGTCCTATAGTCCTAGTCCTAGACTACAGTCCTAGACCCTTTTATTATACAACAGGGCCTTGTTGTTTATCCGCTATATATATATAGTAGTTTGCATCTGCCAGTCCCAAACTCCCAATCTTTCCCTCCCTTACCTCCCCGTGGTAACTACATGTCTATTCTCTATGGCTGTGAGTCTGTTTCTGTTTCACATTTAAGGAATTTTTAAACATAATCTCACATCTGACTCCAGAAAACAATGCATCCCGTTGCTCTTAAGGCCCTGACCCCCAAATTGACTTCTCAGGACTTGTCTTCTCTGGTCCCTGCCTTCTGTCCAAGGGATAAGACCACCGCATTTTCCTATGGCAGACACTGCAGGGTTGTAAACCAATCTTTTCCCTTTTATTCCTGGGTTCATAGTTAGTCTACTTTTTCCACCCTCTTCTGCAGTTCAATGAAGCCATGTGACTCAGGGTAGTCAAGAAAATGTAGGCAGAGTTGAAGTGTGACATCTCTAGACCTGATCCCTAAATTCTCCTGAACACACCTTCTCCCTCTCCTCGTGTCTCAGTTAAATAGCAGAACACTGGTTCTCAGGATGTAAGGATGATCCAACAGATCCACACCATATACTTATCCATCTGAAGCAACAAAGTTTTAGATCTGCTATTAAGTCTCCGCATTGGATCCACCACTCCTCTATGCAAATCTCTCTTTCACTCTCTAGTGATACCCTAGACCTTCTTATAACACACAGCATTAAAAAAATTTTATGATAATTACACACATGATTATTGCTTATAAGGAAGGAGCTGTCACTGGGCTGATCCTCAATGTAATTATGTCTTTCTCTCCCACTGTTATTCCTTAGGAGAAGACAACACCCCTTTTAAGAAATCCTTAGTGCTTCTTATGACATCAAAGAAAGCTGTGCTATAAATGTTGCTCAGATATGCTGAGTTCCCTACACACCTTAAATTTCCAGAGTTTATCAGTGACTGATGTAAAATGAATAATCAGACTAAACAGATGAAAATAAGTATGTATTTCAATTTCACATCCATTCCTTTTCACACATTCAAACAAAAAAGTGAAATAGCTAGAGAATGTTATAGGTTTCACATATATTTTATAAGTTCATAACTTTAATGTGACTTCAAAAGCAATAAAGAAATTACTTCAAGCAAACACATTTAAATATAAGAGTTTGATACAAATAACCTTTATCTCTTCCAGTCTGTGGCCCATTCTACCAATGTTTGACTATTGAACCTGATTGTACAAAGTAACTTAACTTCTTCAATAAATGTTTTCTCTCATCCACAAAATACACACACACACACACACACACACACACACGAGATGATATTAGGCCTCTTTTGAATATACCTTTCAGTTAAAATGTGACAATTACATGGAATTTAAAATCTTCCCTTTGGTCTTTATCACGTTTCCCCTTAGAAGACATTTTTCCTAATTGTCTTAAATTGCAAATAAACCAATAAATTGCCCACAAAGCACAGTCAGCCTAACTATTACAAGCTCTGTGACAACACAGACATACTTGTCACTGTCACATTGAGTTGCTGAGCACATAGAACAATACCCAGACTTTTGTAGGTGCTCAAAAAATAACACACACACACACACAAACACACACGTACATGTAAAATCCAACAGCCATTAGAAGCAAAGAATAAGATGAAGACAAAAGTAGAAACACTATTCTTATTTCTTTCAGTGCCAACTGCACTTTGAAATTTCCTGGATCCATCTAGTCACACTTTTTTCTTGCTTCCTTTCCTTCCTCAATATATGCCACATCTTGCTAGGTGGTGAGAATTCAAAGATGAGTCAGACATGTTTCCCATCATCAGATGAAGACAGATAAATAAACACAAAGCAATATACTTGAAATAACATATTTTTATGATATGGAGATTGACCTCATTTTCATTCTCAGAACTTCAAAATGGAAAGTCTGTCCATGTGCCTATTACAACAAAATTCTGCAAAGATGAAATAAACCTATGACTTATAAAGACATATCAATTAATTTTCTTTGCATTACAATAACAGACATGACAGTTGGCAATGCAACTGATGCAAACAAACAAAAAAATCATCCTAAAGTAGGCTCCAGAGCAGATCAGGTCCAAAACGACTCTCAGCTATAATGACAGCTTCTAGAGGAGCTCTCTCTGTTCCAGGTGTAGACAGTTAGGATCAATATGCCATGTTGTCTAGAAGTAACATGCTTTCCAGGAAATTACTCAAGGTGTTTCAGAGAAAACATTCAGAAACAGTTATACAGATAACGCATTTAGAAACATGAGTGATGGATCATCTCTAATGTAACTGTGGCCCAATGCTTTTCACCTTGGCTTGACTTGGCCAGTGCTCCTGCATCCTGCTCTGTCAGTGACCAATCTATCCTACTTAAGAGAATGAGCACTGGCATATGGAGGGAACCATCTGGAATTTCTGTTGCTCGATGGGAGGCTGATGGGGGAACAGATCTGGAAAGAGACTCCAAAAAGAATTAATGAGTACCAGATGTAATTAAAGATTGCTTTGCCCCCAAAGGAGCTCAGGACCAGCCATGGGGTAGTGCCTCTTGGTTCCGAATTATACCCTCTTTCCACTTGTTCATCCATCAAACACTAACCATCCCGCCATCTTTATTCTAGTATTTTTTCTAGTGCTAGTATTCTAGCACTGCTTGGGATTTTTCACCCCTAAAAGAGTTGTATTTTGACAACAAGAAGGATAAACCTTTATAAATAATATCTGGAAAATTAATACTAAGAAAGAATTACCCAACTTTCCCCATGTATCAAAGGCAAGGCAATTACAAAAAAAAAAAAAGCATTCTTCTGCAAATGCATAGCTCCCCTTAAGACCAGAAAGCTTGAGCCAAATCAAAAGACAGATATCTCTAATGGCAGGGGAAGTCTTCTTTTGTATCAGGAATGACCTGACTACCATAGCATTGTATATAATTTCGACTCTAGATTTAAACTCAGTTTTTCCCCCAGCAAAGTCAGAGAATCAAGGTCACCATTGTGTAGCATTTCAAGGGTCTGACATTCATCTAAATCCTGTAGAAAAAGACCAAGGGCAAAGGACACAGATCCTGAGAATAAAATGGGGCACAATTGGGGGCAGGCAGACCCACTGCTTGTGTGAGATTCATTGTATCAGGCCCATAACTTGGGTGGTGAAGACAGTTTCCACTACAACTCTGCTGTTGTCAGGAACACAGCCTACACCAGCTTTGGACATGGCTCTGACATCAAGGGGAAAGTCATGGCACACAAAGGCAGAGCAGAACATACAAGGCTATTTGCAGGCTTGCTATTTTCCTGCGCATTCCATAATTAACACGCTTATTTCTATATTCAGTCTTAGCTTCAATACTTTCTCATAAATATGTGAACCAATGGAAAAGTAAGTTTCAATACCATTTCAGTCACCATTGTTGCTAAGTCGCTTCAGTCGTGTCCGACTCTGTGCGACCCCATAGAAGGCAGCCCACCAGGCTCCCCCGTCTCTGGGATTCTCCAGGCAAGAATACTGGAGTGGGGTGCCATTTCCTTCTCCAATGCATTAAGTGAAAAGTCAAAGTGAAGTCGCTCAGTCGTGTCCGACTGTTAGCGACCCCATGGACTGCAGCCTACCAGGCTCCTCCATCCATGGGATTTTCCAGGCAAGAGTACTGGAGTGGGGTGCCATTGCCTTCTTCACAATCACCATTAAATGACCCAATCTTCCTTTTTGAAAAAGAAAAGAATGTTTCTGTCTCTAAAGTAGCTATTTTAGAGATGTCACACGAGTGTACGTTCCTCGGTTCTTTGTCTCGTCACAACAAAGATTTGGAGTGACGGACATTAAAGCCCTCGGAGTGTCACAGCTCTCAAGTCTTGGATAGACCGTGTTATAGCTCTCAGGTCTCAAATGGACCATGTTATAGCTCTTAGACAAATTAGTGTTACAGCTCAGTGTTACAGCTCTATTTTATTTAGAAGATAGCAGGAAAATCCATCTTCGAGGCGTGAGGGCACATCGATCCAAAGACACAAGGAGAAGAGCGCCCCAGCGTGGGAGAGAGAGACAGAGCTAGCTTTGGCTCCTCTGTTTACATGTTTGTCTCTCCCTGGGCCTGTCCTATGTAAATTGGGCCAGCCAGGAGTGTTGTTTGTTTTACCTGAGGTCCTCACTCCGGTCCTCGGTCCTCGGACCTTCTTTTGTTTCATTTTCGCAGGCTTTTCCCTTCCTTCTCTTGTAGCCACCGCTATTTTGGACTCTTTTTCCCTGTTCTACCTACCTAACAGATACTTAGATATACATATGTACACAATGATTGATGGTGTTTTATCTCCTGTATAGTTGGTTAGCTTTTGGTGAATCTCACTATTTACCCAAATATTCTATCTCTCACAATTATGAAAACATCCAACAAAAGTATGTTTATAATGGAATGGAAATTGTTACACATAAGTAATTCATAGGAATGAAAGGTTAACATTAATGAAAATTAATGTCAAATAGTCTAATTTACGGAGATGCTGATATTTACTTATCAAGAATTCATGCTCTTGTAGAAAAAGCAGAACAAAGAAGTGCTAGAAGATAAGGATGCAGTTTTTCTATAACTATATTCTTTGCAAAGAGCTGCTAACTTTATAGCTTGACTTTTTCTTCAAATCCACACAGGTGGTTTCTTTATTCTACTCTATCATTTTTTTCAAACTGATCTTAAAAATAGGCAGTTTTCAAAGCACCCCGAGGCACATAATTCAAGACTGAAAGCCAGCTTCCTTACACCTTGAAGAAGAGCCATCTGCCTGTCTGGTGTGTGTGTGTGTGTGTGTGTGTGTGTGTGTGTGTGTGTGTACCCTGTCAGTACTGAAGAGGAAACCTCAGGTTCTGGCCTCAGCTCCAGGCGAAGACTTAGGACCTGGAACCAACTGGGGAGGAATCCTGAAAGGCCCCTCACAACTCACATGGAAACTGGCCTTTCCTGAGGCCACAGGGGATGGTCCCTGTGGTCCTCATTGTAACTCAAGAGGACCCTGCCACAACTCGAGAAAAACCAGGACATTCTCCCCTTCAGGCGAAATGAGGCCCTAGTCCGCTGTGGCGTCTTGGGGGAAATCACCCTTTCCCTCCTGAACCTCGAAAGGGTCCTCCACACGCTTGCAGCGACTCAAGAAGTTCCCCGACATACCCGACTCCATTCGTGAGGAACACCGAGGGTACAGCCAGAACTCAAGAGGAGCCCCGTTTTCTCCTACTCAACTCCAGATGAGGGTTCCTTTCCCTACTCCGTCGGGAAAGGATTCCCAGTATTTCTGTCGCATCCCTAGAGGAGTCACTATCCACAGGATAGGCGAGAGGAACTGCAGGGTCGTGCCACCATTACAAAATACCGGCAAATATCTCAGTCCACTCCAGATGAACCTGAGTTCCTTGCACTGCCTCGACTGTCACCCAGAGGATCGGCTCACAAAACGGTGGCAAGTTTGACAGCCCCGTGTCACCTTGAGGGAAAACAACAGATCCCTGTTTTAACTCAACGGGAAGCCTGACACTGCTGCTACAGCTCGAGAGGAAAGAGGACATGCACATCTCCACTCGAGACAAGGCCTGACTCTACTGTGGAGACTCCAGGGGAACTCGAAGATCCATGGCAGCACTGGAGAGGAAACCTCATGTTCCGGCCTCTGCTCCAGTCGAGGACTTAGGACCCGGCACGAATGGGGAGGAATCCGGAGAGGGCCCTCACAACTCACATGGAGACTGGCCTTTCCTGAGGCCACAGGGGCAGGTCCCTGAGGTCCCCATTGTAACTCGAGAGGAACCTGTCGCAACTTGAGAAAAATCAGGAGATTCTCCCCTCCAGGCGAGATGAGGTTTTTCTTGCTGTGGCGTCTCAGGAGAAATCACCCCTTCTCTCCTAAACCTCAACAGGGTCCTTTACACCCTTGCTGCAACTCAAGAATTTCCCCAATATACCCATCTCCACTCGAGAGGGAGAACGAGAGTCCCAGCACAACTCAAAAGGAGCCCCGTTGTCCCCTCCTTAGCTCGAGATGAGAATTCTTTTCCTTGCTTCATCAGGAAAGTATTCAAGGCGTTCCCATCGCATCTCAAGAGGAGGCCCTATCAACAGGAAAGTTGAGAGGAACTCCAGGGGTCATGTAACCATTCTAAAACAATGGCATTTCAAATGTCTCAGTCTACTCCACATTAACCTGATTTCCAGGCACGGCCTCGACTGTCACTCCACGTATCGACTCACATCACGGTGGCACATGTGACAGCCCTGTGGCACCTTGAGGGAAAGCCACAGATCCCTGTGTCAACTCGATGGGAAGCCTGACACTGCTGCTACAGCTGCTACAGCTCAGTGGAAACCTGTCTTGCATGTCTCCATTCGAGACGAGGCCTGACTCCCCTCTGGAGACTCCAGAGAAACCCCAAGATACATTTAAGCACTGGAGAGGAAACCTCAGATTCTGGCTTCAGCTACGGATAAGGACTTAGGAACCGGCACTGACGGGAGAGGAATCCCAAGAGGTCCCTCCGAACTTGCATGCAACTTACATTTCCTGAGGTCACACAAGCACGTCCCTAAGGTCCCTGTAGTAACTCGAAAGGGACCTGCGACAATTGGAGAAAAACCAGGAGATTCTCCCCTCTAGGAGACATGAGGGCCTTTACTGCTGCTGTGTCTCTAGGGAAATCACACCTTCCCTCTTGGACCTCGAAAGGGTCCTTCACACCCTTGCTGCAACTCAAGAAGTTCCCTGACCTAGCCGTATCCACTTGAGAGGAACACTGAGGGTTCAGCTACAACTCAAGAGGAGCCCTTTGTCCCCTCCTCAGTTGGAGATGAGGGTTCTTTTACCTGCTTTGCCAGGAAAGGATTCACGGCATTCCCGTCACATCTCAAGAGGAGGCGCTCTCCACAGGAAGGTCGAGAGGAATGCCAGGGGTCATGCCACCATTCCAAAAAACCCAAAAATGTCTCATTCTACTCCAGAGGAACCTGATATCTCTGCACTGCCTCGACTGTCACCCCGAGTATCAACTCACACCATGGTGGCACGTATGACAGCCCTGTGGCACCTCCAGGAAAGCCACAGATCCCTGTGTCAACTCCACCGAAAGACTGACATTGCTGCTACCACTCAGGACGAAAGCGGACATGCATGTTTCCATGAGAGACGGGGCCTGAATCCCCTATGGAGACTCCAGAGGAACCCCAAGATCAATGTCAGCACTAGCTAGAAAACCTCAGGTTCCAGCCTCAGCTCCAAACGAGGACTTAGGACCCGGCACTGACTGGAGAGGAATCCTGAGAGGCCTGTAGCAACTCACATGGTGACTGGCCTTTCCTGAGGCCACAAGATCAGGTCCCGGAATTCCCCATCGTAATCCTACAGGGACCTGCCACAACTCGAGAAAAACCAGAACGTTCTCCCCTCCAGGCAAGGTGAGGCCCTTTTCCGCTGCGGCATCTCGAGGGAAATCACACCTTCCCTCTTTGACCTTGAAAGAGTCCTTCACACCCTTGCTGCATCTCAAGGTGTTCCCGGACATACCCGTCTCCACCCAAGAGGAACACCGTGGGTCCCACCACAACTCAAGTGGAGTTCCGTTGTCCCCTACTTGGCTCAAGATGAGGGTTCCTTTCCCTGCTTCATCCGGAAAGGATTCGCGGTATTCCCATCACATCTCAACTTGAGGCACTCTCAAAAAAAAAAGTCAAGAGGAACTCCAGAGTTCATGCCACCATTCCAAAAGACCCCCAGATGTCTCAGTCCACTCCAGATGAACCTGATTTTCCTGCACTGCCTCGACTGTCACCCTGAGTATCGACTCACACCATGGTGGCATCAGTGACAGCACTGTGGCACCTGGAGGGAATGCAACAGATCCCTGTGTCAACTAGACAAGAAGCCTGACACTGCTGCTACAGCTCAGGAGGAAAGTGGAAGTGGATGTCACCACTCGAGACCAGGCCTGAGTCTCCTGTGGAGACTTCAGAGGAACCCCAAGATCCGTGTCAACACTGGAGAGGAAACCACAGGTTCCAGCCTCAGCTTCAAACGAGGACTTAGGAACTGAAATGGACTGGAGAGGAATCCCGAGAGGCCACTCGCAACTAGCATGGATACTGGCCTTTCCTGAGTCCACACGAGTGGGCCACTGAGGTCCACATCTTAAATGGAGAGGGACCTATCTCAACTAGAGAAACCCCAGGAGATTCTCCCCTCCAGGCTAGATGAGGACTTTTTCCGCTCTGGCTTCTCGAAGGAAATCCCACCTTTCCTCCTGGACCTCAAAAGGTTCCTTCACACCCTTGTTGCAACTGAAGAAGTTAGTCAACATATCATCTCCATTGGATAGGAATACAGAGGGTCCTGCTACAACTCAAAAGGAGCCTCGTTGTCCCGTCCTCTGCTCGAGATGAGGGTTCCTTTCCCTGCTTCGTCAGGAAAGGATTCCCGGGGTTCCAGTCGCATCTCAAGAGGAGGCACTCTAAACAGGAAAATCGAGAAGAAATCAAGGGGTCAAGCAGCCATTCCAAAAGACCCCTAAATGCCTCAGTTCACTGCAGGTAAACCTGATTTCCCTGCCCTCCCTCGAGTGTCACCCAGAGTATTGACTCACACCAGGGTGGCACGAGTGACAGCGCTGTGGCACGTGAATGTAAAGCTACAGATCCCTGTGTCAACTTGATGGGAAGCCTGACTCTGCTGTCACATCTTAGGAGGAAAGCAAACATGCATGTCTCCACTCGAGACGAGGCCTGACTCCACTGTGGAGACTCCAAAGGAATCCCAGGATCCATGTAAGCACTGGAAAGGATACCTCAGACTCCGGCCTCAGCTCCAGACCAAGACTTAGGACCCGGCATCAACTGGAGAGGAATCCCAAGAGGCCCCTCACAACTCGCATGGAGATTGGCCTTTCCTGAGGGGACCAGATCGGATTCCTGAGGTCCCCTTCGCAACTCGAGGGGAACCTGTCGCAATTCAAGGAAAAAAAGGAGATTCTTGTCTTCAGGCCAGATGAGGCCCTTATCCACTGCGGCGTCTCAAGGAAAATCACACCTTCTCTCTTGAACTTCGAAATGATGCTTCACACCCTTTCTGCAAGTCAAGAAGTTCCACGATATACCAGTCTCCACTCGAGAGGAACACTGAGGGTCCCACCACAACACAAGTGGAGCCCCATTTTCCCCTCCTCAGCTCGAGCTGAGGGTTCCCTTCCCTCCTTCTTTGGGAAAGGATTCTCGCCATTCCTGTCACATCTCAAGAGGAGATGCTAACAACAGGAAAGATGAGAGGAACACCAGGGTTCGTGCCAGCATTCCAAAAGATCCCCAAATGTCAAAGGCAATTTCATATGTACCTGATTTCCCTGCACTGCCTCGACTGTCATCTGAGTATCGACTTACACCACAGTGGTGCGTGTGACAGCCCTGTGGCACCTCGAGGGAAAGCCACAGATCCCTGTGGCAACTCGATGGGAAGCCTGACACTGCTGCAACAGCTCCAGAGGAAAGCAGACGTTCATGTCTCAATGAGAGACGAGGCCTGACTTCAATTTGGAGACTCCAGAGGAACCCCAAGATCCATGTCAGCACTGGAGAGGAAACCTCAGGTTCTGGCCTCAGCTGCAGACGAGTATTTAGGACCCAGAACCAATTGAAGAGGAATTCTGAGAGGCCCCTCGTACCTTGCATACAGACTAGCCTTTCCTGAGGCCACACGAGCGGGTCCCTGAGGTCCCCATTGTAATTCGATAGGGACCTGCTACAACTCGAGAAACACCAGCAGATTATCTCCTCCAGGCAAGATGAGGCCCTTTTCCACTGTGGCATCTCGAGGGAAAACACACCTTCCCTCTTGGACCTTGAAAGTGTCCTTCACACCCTTGCTTCAACTCAAGAAGTTCCCCGCCATACCCTTCTTCACTTGAGAGAAACACCAAGGGTCCCACCACAACCCAAGTGGAGCCCCGTTGTCCCCTCCTCAGCTTGATGAGGCTTCCTTTCCCTGCTTGGTCTGGAGAGCATTCCGTCATTCCCGTCGCATCTCAAGAGGAGGCACTCTCAACAGGAAAATCAAGAGGAACTCCAGGGGTCGTGCCACCATTCCAAAAGAACCCTAAATGTCTAGGTCCAATCCAGATGAACCTGATTTCCCTGCACTGCCTCGACTGTACCCCTGAGCATCGACTCACACCACGATGGCACATGTGACAGCCCTGTGGCACCTCGAGGGAAAGCCACAGATCCTTGTGTCAACTCGATGGGAAACCTGACGCTGCTGCTACAGCTCAGGAGGAAAGCGGACTTTCAGGTCTCCACTGCAGACAAAGGCCTGACTCCCCTGTGGAGACTCCAGAGGAACCCCAAGATCCATGTCAGCACTGGAGAGGAAACCTCAGGTTCCAACATCAGCTCTTCACAGGGATATAGGAACTGACACCGACTGAAGAGGTTTCCCGAGATTCCCCTCAGAACTCTCAAGAAGACTGGCCTTTCCTGAGGCCACATGAACAACTCCCTGAGGTCCCCATCGTAATTCACGAGGAACATGCCACAACTCGAGAAAAACCAGGAGATTCTTCCCTCAGGTGAGAGGAGGCCTTTTTCTGCTGCGGCATCTCGAGGGAAATCACACCTTCCCTCTTGGACTTCGAAAGGGTCCTTCAGACCCTTGCTGCAACTTAAGACGTTTCCTAACATACCCGTCTCCACTCGAGAGAAACACTGAAAGATATGCCACAACTCAAGAGGAGCCACGTTGTCCCCTACTCAGCTTGGGATGAGGGTTCCTTTCCCTGCTTCATCGGGAAAGGATTCCCAGTGTTTCCGTCGCACCTCAAGAGGAGGCGCTCTCAACAGGAAAGTCTAGAGGAACTCCAGGGGTCATGACACCATTCCAAAAGTCCCCCAAAAGTCTCAGTCCACTGCATATGAACCTGATTTCCCAGCACTGCCTGGACTGTCACCCCGAGTATAGACTTATACCACGGTGGCCCCTGTGACAGCCCTGTGGCACTTTGAGGGAAAGCAACAGATCCCGTTTCAACCCGATGGGACACATGACACTGTTGCTAGTGCTCAGTGGGTAAGTGGACGTGCATATCTCCACTTGAGACGAGGCCTGACTCTCCTGTGGAGACTCCAGAGGAACCCCAAGATCCATGTCAGCACAGAAGAGGAAACTTCAGGTCCCGGCCTCAACCCAAGATGAGGGAGTAGCACCCGACACTGACTGGAGAGGAATCGCTAGAGGGCCTTCGCAACTCATATGGATACAGGCCTTTCCTGAGGCCACACAAGTGGCTTCCTGAGGTCCCCGTCGTAACTCAAAAGGAACCTGCTGCAACTCAAGAAAATCTAGAAGATTCTGCTCTCCAGGCGAGATGAGGTCCTTTTCCAGTGTGGCGTCTCAAGGGAAATCACACCTTCCCCCTTGAACATCGAAAGGGTCCTTCACACCCTTTCCGCAACTCAAGAAGTTCCCCAAATACACGTCTCCACTCGAGAGGAACACCGATGGTCCCGCCACAACTCAAGAAATGCCAGGTTGTCCCCTTCTCAGCTTGAGATGAGAGTTCCCTTCCGTGCTTCATCGGGAAAGGATTCCCAGCATTCCTGTTGCATCTCAACAGGAGGCACTCTCAGTAGGAAAATTGAGAGGAATTTCAGGGGTCATGCCACCATTCCAAAAGACCACCAAACGTCACATTCGACTCCAGAGGAACCTGATTTCCCTGCACTGCCTCGGCTGTCACCCCGAGTATCAACTCACACCACTGTGGCACGAGTGATAGCCCCGTGATACCTCGAGGGAAAGCCACAGATCCCTGTTTCAACTCAACGGAAAACCTGACACTGCTGCTACAGCTGGGTGGACAGAGGACGTGCATGTCTGCAATCGAGATGAGGCCTGACTCCCCTGTGGAGACTCCAGAGCAATCCCAAGATCCATGTCAGCTCTGGAGAGGAAACTACAGGTCCCGGCCTCAGCTCCAGATGAGGACTTAAGAACTGGCACCGACTGGAGAGTTATCCCGAGAGGCCCCTTGCAACTCGCATGAATACTGGACTTCCCTGAGGTCACAGTAGTGGATCCCGGAGGTCCCCATCATAACTCGAGAGGGATCTGCCGCAATTCGAGGAAAAAGAGGAGATTCTCCCCTCCAGGAGTGATGAGGCCGTTTTCTGCTGCAGTGTTTCGAGGGAAATCACACTTTTCTTCTTGAACCTCGATAGAGTCCTTAACACCCTTACTGCAACTCAAGAAGTTCCCTGACATATCTGTCTCCACTCAAGAGGAACCCCGAGAGACATGCCACAACTCAAGAGGAGTCTCGTTGTCCCCTACTCAGCTCGAGATGAGGGTTCCTTCCCCTGATTCGTCGGGAAAGGAGTCCCGGGTTTCCTTTAGTATCTCAAGAAGAGGTGCTCTCAAGAGGAAAGTCGAGAGGAACTCCAGGGGTCATGTCACCATCCCAAAAGTCCCCCAAATGTCTCAGCCCACTCCAGAAGAACCTGATTTCCATGAACTGCCTCGACTGTCACCCTGAATATCGACTCACACCATGGTGGCACGTGTGACAGCCCTGTGCATTTTGAGGGAAAGCCACAGGTCCCAGGGTCAACTTGACGGGAATACTGACGCTGCTGCTACAGGTCAATAGGAAAGCGATTGTGCATGTCTCCACTCGAGAAGAGGCCTGACTCCCCTGTGGATAATCCAGTGGAACCCCCAGAGCCATGTCAGCACTGGAGAGGAAACCTTAGTTCCATGCCTCATGTCCAGATGAAAACTTAGCACTTGGCACCGACTGGAGAGAAATCCCGAAAGGCCCCTCGGAACTTGCATGGAAATTGGCCTTTCCTGAGGGTACGTGAGCGGGTCCCGGAGGTCCCCATCATAATTCGAGAGAAACCTGCCACAACTCGAGTAAAACAAGAAGATCTCCCTACCAGGTGAGATGAGGCCCTTTTCTGGTGCAGCGTCTCGAGGGAAATCACGCCTTCCTTCTTGAACCTCGAATGGTTCCTTCACATACTAGCTCCAACTCAAGAAGTTCCCCAACATACCCGTCTCCACACGAGAGGAACACCGACAGACATGACACAACTCAAGAGGAGCCCCATTGTCCCCTATTCAGCTCGAGATAAGGGTTCCTTTCCTGCTTCATTGGGAAAGGATTCCCGGTGTTTCCATCGCATTTCAAGAGGAGGCACTCTCCACAGGACACTCGAGAGGAATTCCAGAGGTCGTGCCACCATTCCAAAAGTCCCCCAAATGTCTCAGTCCATTACACATGAAGTGATTCCCTGCACTGCCTGGAGTGTCACCCCGAGTATAGACTCATACCACGGTGGCCCCTATGACAGCCCCGTGGCATTTTGAGGAAAAGCCACAGACCCCTTTTTCAACTCAATGGGAAGCATGACACTGCTGCTAGAGCTCGGTGTGTAAGCGGACGTGTATATCTCCATTCGAGATGAGGCCTGACTCCCCTGTAGAGACTCCAGAGGAACCACAAGATCCATGTCAGCACTGGAGAGGAAACCTTTGTTCCCGGCCTCAGCCCCAGACAAGGACATAGCATTCGGCATCAACTGGAGAGGAATCCCGAGAGGCCCCTCGCAACTGGCATGGAGACTGGCCTTTCCTGATGGCACACGAGGGGGTCCCTGAGGTCCCCGTTGTAATTCGATAGGGACCTGCTGCAACTCGAATAAAACCAGAAGATTCTCCCCTCCAGGCGAGATGAGGGCTTTTTCCACTGGGGCGTCTCGAGGGAAATCACACCTTCCTTCTTGGACCTCGAAAGGTTCCTTCACACCCTTGCTGAAACTCAAGAAGTTCCCCGCCATACCCGTCTCCACTCGAGAGGAACACTGAGGGTCCCGCCACAACCCAAGTGGAGCTCTGTTGTCCCCTCCTCAGCTTGAGATGAGGCTTCCTTTTCCTGCTTCATCGAGAACGCATTCCCGACGTTCCTGTCGCATCTCAAGAGGACACGATCTCAACAGAAAGACGAGAGGAACTCCAAGGACCTTATCCCATTCCAAAAGACCCACGAATATCTCAGTCAACACCAGATGAACCTGATTTCCTTGCAATGCCTCGTATCCACTCACACCACCGATGCACGGGTGACAGCCCTGTGGCACCTCGAGGGAAAGCCACAGATCCCTGTGTCAACTCAGTGTGAAGCATGACACTGCTGCTACAGCTGCTA
Source organism: Oreotragus oreotragus (assembly GCA_006410675.1). Lineage (NCBI taxonomy): Eukaryota > Metazoa > Chordata > Mammalia > Artiodactyla > Bovidae > Oreotragus > Oreotragus oreotragus. The sequence goes on along the minus strand of SJYX01002384.1, from coordinate 39,307 downwards.
CAGCTCTGTGGTAAGCGGTTGTGCATGTCTCCATCCGAGATGAGGCCTGACACCCTTGTGGAGACTCCAGAGGAACCCCAAGATACATGTCAGCGTTGGAGAGGAAATCTCAGGTTCCACCCTAAGCTTCAGACGAGGACTTAGGACCCTGAACCGAATGGAGAGGAATCCTGAAAGGCTCCTCACCACCCGCATGGAGACTGGCCTTTCCTGAAGCCTCACGAATGGGTCCCTGAGGTAACCATCGTACTCGAGAGGGACATGCCGCAACTCAAGAAAAACCAGGAGATTCTCCTCTCCAGGCGAGATGAGGCCCTTTACCGCTGTGGCGTTTCGAGGGAAATCACACCTTCCCTCTTGAAACTCAAAAAGGTCCTTCACGCCCTTGCTGCAACTCACGAAGTTCCCTGACACACCCATCTGCACTCGAGAGGAACACCGAGGTTCATGTCAAATTTCAAGAGGAGCCCTGTTGTCCCCTCCTCAGCTCGAGATGAGGGTTCATTCCTCTGCTTCGCTGGGAAAGAATTCCTGATGTTCCAGTCTCATCTCAAGATGAGTCGCTTTCTACAGGATAGTCGAGAGGAACTGCAGGGGTTGGCCACCATTCCAAAAAGCCCCAAATATCTCAGTCCACACCAGATGAACCTGATTTACCTGCACTGCCTCGACTGTCACACTGAGTATCGAGTTACACCATGGTGGCACGTGTGACAGCCATGTGGTATCACGAGGGAAAGCCACAGATCCCTGTGTCAACTCGACAGAAAGGCAGACATTGCTGCTACAGCTCGGAAGGAAAGCAGAAGTGCGTGTCTCCACTCAAGATGCATCCTGACTCCCTTGTGGAAACTCCAGAGGTACCCCAAGATGCAAGTCAGCACTGGAGAGGAACCCTCAGGTTCTGGCATCAGCTCATGTCCGGGACTTAGAAAGAGGCACCGACTGTAGAGGATTCCAGAGATTTCCCTCGTAACTCTCAAGGAGACTAGCCTTTTGGGGGCCACATGAGCAGCTCCCTTAGGTCCCCGTCATAATTTGCGAGGAACCTGCCACAACTCGAGGAAAACCAAGAGATTTTCCCCTCCAGGTGAGAGGAGGCCCTTTTCCATGGTGGCGTCTCGAAGGAAATCACACCTTACCTCTTGGACTTCGAAAGGGTCTTTCACACCCTTGCTACAGCTCAAGAAGTTCCCCGCTATACCCGTCTCCACTGGAGAGGAAAGCCGAGGGCCCTGCCACAACTCAATAGGAGCGCTGTTTTCCCCTCGTCAGCTTGAGATGAGAGTTCTTTTTCCTGCATCATCGGGAAAGGATTCCCGGTGCTCCCGTCGCATCTCAAGAGGAGGTGCTCTCAACAGAGATTCAAGAGGAACTCTAGGGATTGTGCCACCACTCCAAAAGACACCCAAATGTCTCAGTCCACTCCAGATGAACCTGGTTTCCCTGTATTTCCTCAATTGTCACCACTTTTATCGATTCACACCATGGTGGCACTTGTGACATCCCTGTGGCACCTCGAGGGAAAGCCACAGATCCCTGTGGCAACTCGATGGGAATACTGACACTACTTCTACAGCTTGGGTGGAAAGCGGACGTCCATGTCTCTACTCGAGACAAGGCCTGACTTCCCTGTGGAGAATCCAGAGGAACCCCAAGAGCCATGTCAGCACTGGAAAGGAAACCTCAGGTCCAGGCCTCATGTCCAGATGAGGACTTAGTACTTGGCACTGACTAGAGAGGAATCCTGAGAGGCCCCTCGCAACTTGCATGGCTACTGGCCTTTCTTGAGGCCACATGAGTGAGTCCTGGAGGTCCCCGTCATAACTCATGAGGAACCTGCCGCAACTTGAGGAAAAAAAAGGAGATTCTCCCCTCCAGGCGAGATGAGGCCCTTTTCTGCTGCGGCATTTCGAGGTAAATCACGCCTTCCCTCTTGAACTGCAAAAGGTTTCTTCACACCCTTGCTGCAACTCTAAATGTTCCCCGACATATCCGTCTCCACTCGAGAGGAACACTGAGAGACACGCCACATCTCAAGAGGAGCCCCGTTGACCCCTACTCAGCTCGAGATGAGGGCTCCTTTCCCTACTTCTTTGGGAAAGGATTTCTGGTGTTTCTGTCACATCTCAAGAGGAGGCGCTCTCAACAGGAAAGTCTAGAGGAACTCCAGAGGTCGTAGCACCATTCCAAAAGTCCCTCAAATGTCTCAGTCCACTGCACATGAAGTGATTCTTTGAACTGCCTCGACTGTCACCCCGAGTATCGACTCATACCATGGTGGCCCCTGTGACAGCCCTCTGGTACTTTGAGGGAAAGCCACAGACCTCTGTTTCAACTCGATGGGAAGCCTAACACTGCTTATACATCTCAGGCCAAAAGCGGACCTGCATGTATCCACTCGAGACGAGGCCTGACTCCCCTGTGGAGACTCCACAGAAACCCCAAGATCCATGCCAGCACTAGAGATGAAATCTCAGGTTCCAGCCTCAGCTCCAGACGAGGACTTAGGACCCAGCACCAACTGGAGAGGAATCCCGAGAGGCCCCTCGGAACTCGCCTGGAGACTGGCCTTTCCTGAGTCCACATGAGCAGCTCCCTGAGATCCCCGTCGTAACTCAAGAGGGAAATGTCACAACTAGAGAAAAACCAGAAGATTCTACCCTCCAGTGAGATGAGGCCCTTGTCCACTGTGGCGTCATGACAGAAATCACACCTTCCCTCTTGAACTTCGAAAGGGTCCTTCCCACCTTTGCTGAAACTCAAGAAGCTCCCCAACATACCTGTCTATACACGAGAGAAACACCGAGGGTCCCAGAACAACTCGAGGGAGCCCCGTTGTCCCCTCCTCAGCTCGAGATGAGGGTTCCTTTCCCTGCTTCGTTGGTAAAGGATTCCTGGTATTCCCATCGGATCTCAAGAGGAAGCGCTCTCAAAAGAAAAGACGAGAGGAACTCAAGGGGTCATGCCACCATTCAAAAAGATCCCAAATATCTCAGTCCACTCCAGAGAAACCTGATTTCCCTACACTGCCTCGAATGTCACCCTGAGTATCAACTCACACCATGGTGTCACGTGTGACAGCCCTGTGGCACTTTGAGGGAAAGCCACAGACCCCTGTGTCAACTCGAAGGGAAGCCTGACACTGCTGCTACAGCTCGGGAGGAAAACAGATGTGCATGTCTCCACTCGACACAAGGCCTGACTCCCCTGTGGAGACTCCAAAAGTACACCAAAATCCATTTCCACACTGGAGAGGAAATCACACCTTCCTGCCTCAACTCCAGATGAGCACTTAGGACCCAGAACCGACAGGAGAGGTATCCCGAGAGGCCCCTTGCAACTCACATGGAGTCTGGCCTTTCCTGAGGCCACACAAGCGAGTCCTTGAAGTCCCCGTTGTAACTCGAGAGGGACCTGCAGCAACTGGAGTAAAACCAGGTGATTCTCCCCTCCAGGCGAGATGAGACCCTTTTCTGCTGCGGCGTCTCAAAGGAAATCACACATTCCCTCTTGGACATCCAAAGGTTCCTTCACACCCTTGCTACAACACAGGAAGTTCACCAAAATACCCGTCTCCCCTCGAGAGGAACACCGAGTGTCCTGCTACAACTCAAGAGGAGACCTGTTGTCCCCTCCTCATCAAAAGATGAGGCTTCCTTTTCCTGTTTCAATGGGAAAGGATTCTGGTGTTCCTCTCGTATCTCAAGAGGAGGCTCTCTTAACAGGAAAGTCGAAGGGAAGACCAGGGGTCGTGGCACAATTGAAAAAGTTGCCCAAATGCCTCAGTCCACTCCAGAGTAACCTGATTTCCATGCACTGCTTTGACAGTCACCCCGAGGATCAACTCACACCACGGTGGCACGTGTGACAGTTCTGTGGCACCTCGAGGGAAAGATCCCTGTGTCAACTCGATGGGAAGCCTGACACTGTAGCTACAGCTCAAGAGGAAATAGGACGTGCAGTCTCCACACGAGATGAGGCCTGACTACCCTGTGGAGATTCCAGAGGAACCCCAAGATCCATGTCAGCACTGGAGAGGAAAACTCAGGTCCCGGCCTCAGGTCCAGACGAGGACTTAGGACCCTGCACTGACTGCAGAGGAATCCAGAGAGGCCCCTCAAAACTCACATGGAGACTGGCCTTTCCTGAGGTCATATGAGCGGGTCCCTGAGGTCCCTGTCGTGACTTGAGAGGAACCTGCTGCAACTCGAGAAAAACTACGAGATTCTCCCCTCCAGGCGAAATGAGGCCCTTTTCTGCTGAGGGGTCTCGAGGGGAATCACACCTTCCTTTTTGAACCTCGAAAGGATCCTTCACACTCTTGCTGAGACTCAAGAAATTAGCTGACTTACCTGTCTCCACTCGAGAGGAACACCGAGGGTCCCACCACAACTCAAGAGGAGCCCCGTTGTTTCCTCCTCAGCTCGAGATGAGGGTTCCTTTCCTTGCTTCGTCTCACACCCTTGCTGCAATTCAAGAAGTTCCCCTAAATACCTGTCTCCACTCGAGAGGAACACCGAGGGTCCCACCACAACTCAAGAGGAGCCCCGTTGTTTCCTCCTCAGCTCGAGATGAGGGTTCCTTTCCTTGCTTCGTCTCACACCCTTGCTGCAATTCAAGAAGTTCCCCTAAATACCTGTCTCCACTCGAGAGGAACACCGAGGGTCCCACCACAACTCAAGAGGAGCCCCGTTGTTTCCTCCTCAGCTCGAGATGAGGGTTCCTTTCCTTGCTTCGTCTCACACCCTTGCTGCAATTCAAGAAGTTCCCCTAAATACCTGTCTCCACTCGAGAGGAACACCGAGGGTCCCACCACAACTCAAGAGGAGCCCCGTTGTTTCCTCCTCAGCTCGAGATGAGGGTTCCTTTCCTTGCTTCGTCTCACACCCTTGCTGCAATTCAAGAAGTTCCCCTAAATACCTGTCTCCACTCGAGAGGAACACCGAGGGTCCCACCACAACTCAAGAGGAGCCCCGTTGTTTCCTCCTCAGCTCGAGATGAGGGTTCCTTTCCTTGCTTCGTCTCACACCCTTGCTGCAATTCAAGAAGTTCCCCTAAATACCTGTCTCCACTCGAGAGGAACACCGAGGGTCCCACCACAACTCAAGAGGAGCCCCGTTGTTTCCTCCTCAGCTCGAGATGAGGGTTCCTTTCCTTGCTTCGTCTCACACCCTTGCTGCAATTCAAGAAGTTCCCCTAAATACCTGTCTCCACTCGAGAGGAACACCGAGGGTCCCACCACAACTCAAGAGGAGCCCCGTTGTTTCCTCCTCAGCTCGAGATGAGGGTTCCTTTCCTTGCTTCGTCTCACACCCTTGCTGCAATTCAAGAAGTTCCCCTAAATACCTGTCTCCACTCGAGAGGAACACCGAGGGTCCCACCACAACTCAAGAGGAGCCCCGTTGTTTCCTCCTCAGCTCGAGATGAGGGTTCCTTTCCTTGCTTCGTCTCACACCCTTGCTGCAATTCAAGAAGTTCCCCTAAATACCTGTCTCCACTCGAGAGGAACACCGAGGGTCCCACCACAACTCAAGAGGAGCCCCGTTGTTTCCTCCTCAGCTCGAGATGAGGGTTCCTTTCCTTGCTTCGTCTCACACCCTTGCTGCAATTCAAGAAGTTCCCCTAAATACCTGTCTCCACTCGAGAGGAACACCGAGGGTCCCACCACAACTCAAGAGGAGCCCCGTTGTTTCCTCCTCAGCTCGAGATGAGGGTTCCTTTCCTTGCTTCGTCTCACACCCTTGCTGCAATTCAAGAAGCTGCCCTAAATACCTGTCTCCACTCGAGAGGAACACCGAGGGTCCCACCACAACTCAAGAGGAGCCCCGTTGTTTCCTCCTCAGCTCGAGATGAGGGTTCCTTTCCTTGCTTCGTCTCACACCCTTGCTGCAATTCAAGAAGCTGCCCTAAATACCTGTCTCCACTCGAGAGGAACACCGAGGGTCCCACCACAACTCAAGAGGAGCCCCGTTGTTTCCTCCTCAGCTCGAGATGAGGGTTCCTTTCCTTGCTTCGTCTCACACCCTTGCTGCAATTCAAGAAGTTCCCCTAAATACCTGTCTCCACTCGAGAGGAACACCGAGGGTCCCACCACAACTCAAGAGGAGCCCCGTTGTTTCCTCCTCAGCTCAAGATGAGGGTTCCTTTCCTTGCTTCTTCGGGAAAGGATTCCCAGTGTTCCTTTTGCATCTCAAGAGGAGGCAATCTCAACCGGAAAGTCGGGAGCAACTCTAGGGGTCATGCCATCATTCCAAAATACCCCAGATTTCTCAGTCCACTACAGATGAACCTGATTTCCCTGCACTGTCTCGACTGTCATCTCAAATATCGACTCACACCATGGTGGCACGTGTGACAGCACTGTGATACCTCGAGGGAAAGACACAGATCCCTTTGTCAACTGGACGGGAAGCCTGACACTGTTCCTTCAGTTTGGGAGGAGAGTGGACGTGTATGTATACACTCAAGACAAGGCCTGACTCCCCTGTGGAGACTCCAGAGGAACACCAATATCCATGTCAGCATTGGAGAGGAAATCTCAGGTACTGACCTAACCTCCAGATGAGGACTTAGGAGCAAGAACCGAGTGGAGAACAATCCCAAGAGGCCCTCGCAACTTGCATGCAGACTGGCCTTTCCTGAGGCCACACGAGCGGGTCCCTGATATCCTCGTTTTATCTCGAGAGGGACCTGCAACAATTCGAGAGAAAACAGAAGATTCTACCCTCCAGGCGAGATGAAGTCCTTTTCTGCGGCGGCATCTCAAGGGAAATCACACCTTCATTCTTTTACCTCGAAAGGATCCTTCACAACGTTGTTGCAACTCAAGAAGTTCCCTGACATACCCGTCTCCACTTGAGAGGAACAACGAGGGTGCCAACACAACTAAGAGGATCCCCGTTGTCTCATCTTCTGCTCGAGATGAGGGTTCCTTTCCCTGCTTCGTCGCGAATGGATTGCCGGAGTTCCCTTCGCATCTCAAGATAAATCACTCTCAACAGGAAAATCAAGAGGAACTACAGGGGTCGTGTCACCATTCCAAAAGTCCCCCAAATGTTTCAGTCCACTCCAGATGCACCTGATTTCCCTGTACTGTCTCGATTGTTACCCCGAGTAACGACTCACAACACAGTGGCACGTGAGACAGCCCTGTGACACCTCGAGGGAAAACCACAGATCACTCTGTCAACTCAAAGGGAAGCCTGACACTGCTGCTACAGCTCAGAAGGAAAGAAGACGTGCATGTCTCCACTCGAGACAAGACCTTACTCACCTGTGGAAACTCCAGAGTTACTCCAAGACCCATGTCAACACTGGAGGGGAAATCTGAAGTTCTGGTCTCAGCTCCAGATGAGGACTTTGGTCCCGGGACCGACTGGAGAGGAATCCTGAGGGGCTCCTTGCAACTTACATGGAGACTGGCCTCTCCTGAGAGCACACGTGTGGGTCCCTGTGGACCCGTCATAAATAGAGAGCGACCTGCTGCAACCAGAGAAAAACCAGAAGATTCTCCCCTCCCGGCGAGATGAGGCCCTTTTCCTCTGAGTCATCTCATGGGAAATCACACTTTCCATTTTGGAGCTCGAAATGGTCCTTCACACCCATGCAGCAACTCAAGAAGTTTCCCGTCATAAATGTCTCCACTCAAGAGGAACACCGAGGGACTCACCACAACTTAATAGGAGCCCCATTGCTTCCTCCTCAGCATACGATGAGGGTTCCCTTCCCTGCTTTGTCGGGAAAGAATTCCTGGCATTCCCGTAGCATTTCAAGAGGAGGCGCTCTCAACAGGAAAATTGAGAGAAACTCCAGGGGTCCTGCCACCATCCAAAAGATCCCCAAATGTCTCAGTCCACTCAAGATGAACCTGATTTCCCTGCACCGCCTCGACTGAAACCCTAAGTATTGACTCACACCACAGTGGCAAGTGTGAGAGCCCTGTGGCACCTCGAGGGAAAGCCAAACATCCCTGTGTCAACTCGATGGGAAGCATGACATTGCTGCTATAGCTCTGGAGGAAAGCGGACGTGCATGTCTCCACTCAGGACAAAGCCTGACTCACCTGTGGAGACTCCAGAGGTACCCCAAGATCCATGTCAGCACTGGAAAGGAAACCTCAGGTCTAGGCCTCAGCTCCAGACGAGGACTTAGGACCCAGCACCGACAGGAAAGGAATCCCCAGAGGCCCCTTGCAACTCACATGGAGTCTTGCCTTTCCTGAGGCTACACGAGCGGGTCCCTGAGGTCCCTGTCGTAACTCGAGAGGGACCTGCTGCAACTCGAGGAAAACCTGGAGACTTTTCCCTCCAGGCGAGATGAGGCCCTATTCCACTGTGGCGTTTCGAGGGAAATCACACCTTCCCTCTTGGACCTCAAAAGGGTCCTTCAAACCCTTGCTGCAACTCAGGAAGTTCCCCGACATATCCATCTCCACTCGAGAGGAACATCGAGGGTCCCGCCACAACTCAAGAGGAGCCCTGTCCACTCCTCAGCTTGAGATGAGGCTTCCTTTCGCTGATTCTTTGGGAAAGGATTTCCGGCGTTCCCATCACATCTCAAGAAGAGGCGCAATCAACAGGAAAGTCGAGAGGAAATCCAGGGGTTGTCCCACCATTCCAAAAGACCCCCCAAATATCTCAGTCCACACCAGATGAACCTGATGTTCCTACACTGCCTCAACTGTCACCCCGAGTATCGAATCACACCACGGTGGCATGTTGACAGCCCTGTGGCAACTTGAGGGAAAGCCACAGATCCCTGTGTCAACTCGAAGGGAAGACTGACACTGCTGCTACAGCTCGGGAGGAAAGCGGATGTGCATGTCTCCACTCGAGACGAGGCCTGACTCCAATTTGGAGACTCCAGAGGCGACTCAATATCCTTGTCAGCAATGGAGAAGAAATCTCTGGTTCTGGCCTCAGCTCCAAATGAGGGCTTATGACCTGGCATCAACTGGAAAGGAATCCCGAGAGGCCCGTCACAAATCGCATGGACACTGGCCTTACCTGATGCCAAACGAGCTCCCTGAGGTCCCCATCTTAACTCGAGAGGGACCTGCTGCAACTCGAGAAAAAAACAGGAAATTTTCCCCTCTAGGCGAGATGAGGCCCTTTTCTGCTGTGGCTTCTCATAGGAAATCACACGTTCCCTCTGAGACCTCGAAAGGGTCCTTCATACACTTGCTGCGACTCAAGAATTTCCCTGACATAACCATCTCCACTCGAACGGAACACCGAGGGTCCCGCCACAACTCAAGTGGAGACCGGTTGTCCCCTCCTCAGCTTGAGATGAGACTTCATTTCCCTGCATCCTCGGGAATGGATTCCTGGCATTCCTGTCGCATTGCAAGAGGTGGCACTCTGAACAGGAAAGTTGAGAGGAACTCTAGGGTTCGTGCCACCATTCCAACAGAGCCCCAAATATCTCAGTCCACTCCAGAGGAAGCTGATTTACCTGCACAGCCTTGACTGTCACCCCGAGTATCGACTCATACCAAGGTGGCACGTGTAACAGCCCTGTGGCACCTCGAGGGAAAGCCACAGATCCCTGTGTCAACTCGACGGGACACCTGACACTACTGCTACAACTCGGGAGGAAAGCGTATGTGCATGTCTCCACTCGAGACGGGGACTGAATCCCCTAGGCAGATGCACAGGAACCCCAAGATCCATGTCAGCACTGGAGAGGAAACCTCAGGTTCCTGCCTCACTTCAAGACGAGGACTTAGGATCTGGCACCGACTGGAGAGGCATCCGAAGAGGCCCCTCGTAACTCCCATGGAGACGACTGGTCTTTTCAGAGGCCACACTAGTGTGTCTCTGAGCTCCCCTTCTTAACACGAGAGGGACCTGCTGCAACTCGAGGAAAACCAGGAGATTCTCCCCTCCAGGCGAGATGAGGCCATTTTCCTCTGCGGCGTCTCGAGGGAAATCAAATCTTCCCTCTTGTACCTCGAAAGATTCCTTCTCACGCTTGATTCAACTCAAAAAGTTCCCTGACATACCCGTCTAAAGTCGAGAGGAAAACTGAGAGTCCCTCCACAACTCAAGAGGAGCCCCGTTGTCCCTTCCTCAGCTCGTGATGAGACTTCCTTTCCCTGCTTCTTTGGGAAAGGATTCCCTGCGTTCCCATCGCATCTCAAGAGGAGGCGCTCTCAAAAGGAAAGTCGGGGGGAAATCCAGGGGTCACGCCACCATTTCAAAAGACCCCAAAATGTTTCAGTCCACTCCAGATGAACCTGATTTCCCTGCATTGCCTTGACTGTCAACCCGAGTATCGACTCCCACCACAGTGGCACCTGTGACAGTCCTGTGGCAACTTAAGGGAAAGCCACAGTTCCCTGTGTCAACTCGATGGGAAACCTGACGCTGCTGTTACAGCTTGGGAGGATAGTGGGCGTGCATGTCTCCACTCGAGACGAGGCCTGACTCCAATTTGGAGACTCCAGAGGCGACTCAATATCCTTGTCAGCAATGGAGAAGAAATCTCTGGTTCTGGCCTCAGCTCCTTACTAGGGCTTAGGGCCTGGCACCGACTGAAGAGGAATCCCGAGATGCCCCTCGCAACTTGCATGGAGACTGGCCTTTCCTGAAGCCACACGAGCGGGTCCCTGATAACCCTGTCTTAATTTAAGAGAGACCTGCCGCAACTCCAGAAAAACCAGGAGTTTCTCCCCTCCAGGCGAGATGAGACCCTTTTCTTCTGCGGAGTCTTGAAGGAAATCACACCTTCCCTCTTGAACCTCGAAACTGTCCTTCACACCCTCGGTGCAACTCAAGAAGTTCCCCACTATACCTGTCTCCACTCGAGAGGAACACCAAGGATCCCTCCACAACTCAAGAGGAGCCCCATTGTCCCCTCCTCAGCTCGAGATGAAGGTTCCTTTCCCTGCTTCATCGGGAGAGGACTCCCGGCATTCCCATCACATCTCAAGAGGAGGCACTCTGAACAGGAAAGTCAAGAGGAACTCCAAGGGTTATGCCACCATTCCAGAAGACCACCAAATGTCTCAGTCCAGTTCAGATGAACCTGATTTCCCTGCACTGCCTCGATTGTCACCCCGAGTATTGACTCACACCATGGTGGCACGTGTGACAACCCTGTGGAACCTCAAGGGAAAGACACAGATACTGTGTCAACTCGATGGGAAACCTGACACTGCTGCTACAGCTCGGGAGGAAAGCAGACGTGCATGTGTCCCCTCGAGACGAGGCCTGACTCCACTGTGGAGACTCCAGAGGGATACCAAGATTCAAGTGAGCACTGGAGAGGAAACCTCAGGTTCCTGCCTCAGCTCTAGATGAGGACTTAGGACTCAGCACCGACTGGAGAGAAATCCCAACTGGCCCCTCGCAACTCACATGGAGACTGGCCTTTCCTGAGGGCACAGGAGCTTGTCCCTAGGGTCTCCATCCTAACTCGAGAGGCACCTCCCGCAAGTGGAGAAAAACCAAGAGATTCTCCCTTCCAGGCGAGATGAGGCCCTTTTCCACTGTGGCTTTCCAAGGGAAATCACATGTTCCCTCTGGGATGTTGAAAGGGTCCTTCACACCCTTGCTTCAGCTCAAGAAGTTCCCTGACATAACCGTCTACTCTCGAGTTGAACACCGAGGTCCCGCCACAACTCAAGAGGAGCCCCGTTGTCCCATTCTCAGCTCGAGATGAGGCTTCCTTTCCCTGCTTTGATGGGAAAGTATTCCTGGCCTTCCCATCACATCTCAAGAGTAGGCGTTCTCAACAGGAAACTCAAGAGAAACTCCAGGGGGGTCGTGCCACCTTTCCAGAAGACCCCCAAATCTCTCAGTTCACTCCAGATAAACCTGATTTTCCTGCACTGCCTCGATTGTCACACCCAGTATCGACTCACACCACGGTGGCACGTGTGATGGCCCTATGGAACCTCGAGGGAAAGCCACAGATCCTTTGTCAACTCGACGGGAAACCTGACACTGCTGCTACAGCTCGGGAGGAAAGCGGATGTGCATTTCTCCACTCAACAGGAGGCCTGACTTCTCTGTGGAGACTCCAGAGGAAGCCCAAGATCCATGTCAGCACTGGAGAGGAAACCTCAGGCTCTAGCCTCTGCTCCAGATGAGGACTTAGGACATGGCATTGACTGGAGAGGAATCCCGAGAGGCAACTCGCAACTCGCATTGAGACTGGCGTTTCCTGAGGCCACACGAGCAGGTCCCAAATGTCCCCATCGTAACTCGAGAGGGACCTGCCACAACTCGAGAAAAACCAGGAGATTCTCCCCTCCAGGCGAGATGAGGCCCATTTCCGATGTGATGTCTCGACAGAAATCACAACTTCCCTCTTGGACCACGAAAGGGTCCTTCACCCCACTGCTGCAACTCAAGAAGTTCCCCCACATACCCGTGTCGATTGGAGAGTAACACCGAGGGTCCCGCCAAACTCAGGAGGAGCCCCGATGTCCCCTTCTCAGCTCGAGATGAGGGTTCCTTTTACTGCTTCGTCGGGAAAGGTTTCCCAGCGTTCCAGTCACAACTCAGTAGGAGGCGCTCTCAAAATGAAAGTCGAGAGGAACTCCAGGGATTGTGCCACAATTCCAAAAGACCCCCAAATGTCTCAGTCCACTCCAGAGGAAACTGATTTCCCTGCACTGCCTCGACTGTCACCCCGAGTATCTACTCACACCACAGTGGTACGAGTGACAGCCTTGTGGAACCTCGAGGGAAAGCCACAGATCCCTGTGTCAACTCGACGGGAAGACTCACAGTGCTGCTGCATCTCAGGAGGAAAGTGGGTGTGCATGTCTCCATAGGAGACAAGCTTGACTCCCCTGTGGAGACTCCAGAGGAATTCCAAGATCCATGTCAGCACTGGAGAGGAAACCTCAGGTTCCTGCCTCAGATCCAGATGAGGACTTAGGAACCGACACCGACTGGGGAGGTATCCTGAGAAGCCACTTGCAACTCACAACTNACTCCCCTGTGGAGACTCCAGAGGAATTCCAAGATCCATGTCAGCACTGGAGAGGAAACCTCAGGTTCCCGCTTCAGATCCAGATGAGGACTTAGGAACCGACACCGACTGGGGAGGTATCCTGAGAAGCCACTTGCAACTCACAACTCGCATGGAGACTGGCCTTTCCTGAGGCCACATGTCTGGGTCCCTGAGGTTCCCATTGTAACTCGAGAGGAACCTGCGGCAACTTGAGAAAAACCAGGAGATTCTCCCCTCCAGGTGAGATAACACCCTTGTCTGCTGTGGCGTCTTGGGACAAAACAAACCTTCCCTCCTGAACCTTGAAAGTGTCCTCCACACCCTTGCAACCACTCAAGAAGTTCCCCGACATACCCGTCTCCACTCGAGTGGAACACCGAGGGTCCAGCCACAACTTAAGAAGAGCCCCGTTATCCCCTGCTCAGCTCGAGATGAGGATCCCTTTCTGTGCTCTGTTGGGAAAGGATTCCCGGCATTTCCATCACATCCCAAGAGGAGACGCTCTCCACAGGAGTGGTGAGAGGAACTCCTGGGTCGTGCCACAATTCAAAAATACCTCCAAATATCTCAGTCCACTCCAGAGGAACTAGATTTTCCTACACTGCCTCGACTGTCACACCGAAGACCGGCTCACACCACGTTGGCAAGTGTGACAGTCCTATGGCACGTGTGATAGCCGTATGGAATCATGAGGGCAAGACACAGATACCTGTGTCAACTCGACGGGAAGCATGTCACTGCTGCTACAGCTCGGCAGGAAAGCAGACGTGCACATCTCCACTTGAGACGAGTCCTGACTCCAATGTTGAGACTACAGAGGAAACCCAGGATTCATGTCAGCATTATAGAGGAGACCTCAGATTCTGGTCTCAGGTCCATATGAGGAGTTAGGACCTGGCACTGACTGCGGAGGAATCCTGAGAGGCCCGTCGAAACTCGCATGGAGACTGGCCTTTCCTGAGGCCACAGGGGCGAATCCATGAGGTCCCCATCTATCTCGAGAGGAAACTGCCACAACTCGAGAAAAACCAGGAGATTCTACCCTCTAGGCGAGATGAGGCCCTAGTCCATTGCGGCGTCTCTGGGGAAATCACCCTTTCCCTCTTGAACCTTGAAAGAGTCCTCCACACCCTTGCTGCAACTCAAGAACTTCCCCGACATACCCGTCTCCACTCGAGAGGAACAGCGAGGATCCCGCCAGAACTCAAGAAGAGATCCGTTTTCCCCTGCTCAGCTGCAGATGAGGGTCCCTTACCCTACTCCGTGGGGAAACGATTCCCGGCATTCCCGTCGCATCCCTAGAGGAGGTGCTCTCCACCGCAGTGTCGAGAGGAACTCCAGGGGTCTGCCACCATTCCAAAAGACTCCCAAATGTCTCAGTCCACTCCAGATGAACCTGATTTCCTTGCACTGCCTACACTATCACTCCGAGTATCTGCTCACACCACGGTGGCATGTGTAACATCTTGTGGAAACTCGAGGGAAAGACACAGATCCCTGTGTCAACTCAATGGGAAGCCTGACACTGCTGCTACAGCTTGGGAGGAAAGCGGACGTGAACGTCTTCACTCGAGACGATGCCTGACTCTCTTGTGGAGACTGCAGAGGAACGCCAAGATCCCTGTCATTACTGAAGAGGAAACCTCAGGTTCCGGCCTCAGCTCCAGATGAAGACTTAGGACTTGGCACCGGCTGGGGAAGAATCCTGAGAGGCCCCTTGCAACTTGCATGGAGATTGGCCTTTCCTGAGGCCACTGGGGTAAGCCCATGAGGTCCCTGTCATAACACGAGAGGAACCTGCCACAATTCGACAAAAACAGGAGATTCTCCCCTCCAGGTGACATGAGGCCCTTGTCAGCTGTGGCCTCTTGGGCAAATCACACCTTCTCGCTTGGACCTCGAAATGGTTCTTCACACACTTGCTGCGACTCAAGAAATTATTGGTCATACCCGTCTCCGTTCGAGAGGAACACCGAGAATTCCACCACAACTCAAGAGGAGCCCGTTTTTCCTTATTCAACTCCAGATGAGTGTCCCTTTCCCTGCTAACTCTGGGAAGGATTCCCGGCATTTCCCTTGCATCCCAAGAGGAGGCGCTCTCCACAGGAAAAACAAGAGGAATTCCAGTGGTCCTGCCATGATTCCTAACGACCCCCAAATATCTCAGTCCACACCAGATCCACCTGATTTCCCTGCATTGACTCGATTGTCACCCCGAGGATTGGCCTACACCATGGTGGCACATGTGACAGCCCTGTGGTACCTAGGAGGAAAGGCAAAGATCCCTGTGTCAACCCAACGGGAAACCTGACACTGCTGCTACAGCTTGGGAGGAAAGCGGACATGCACGTCTCCACTCGAGACGAGGCCTGACTATACTGTGGAGACTGCAGAGGAATCCCAAGATCCATGTCAGCACTGGAGAGGAAACCTCAGGTTCCAGCCGCAGCTCCAGATGAGAACTTAGGACCTGGCACCGACTAGGGAGGAATCCCGAGTGGCCCCTCGCAACTCGCATGGAAACTGGCCTTTCCTGAGACCACAGAGGAAGGTCCCTGGGGTCCCCGTCGTAACTTTAGAGGAACCTACTGCAACTCAAGAAAAACCAAGAGAATCTCGACTCCAGGCGAGATGAGGCCCTTGTCAGCTGTGGCGTCTCGTGGGTAATCACCCCTTCCCTCTTAAACCTCGAAAGGGTCCTTCACACACATGCTGCGACTCAATAAGTTCCCCGACATACCCGTCTCGACTCGAGAGGAACACTAAGTGTCCCACCACAACTCAAGAGGAGCCCAGTTGTCCCCTCCTCAGCTCGAGATGAGGCTTCCTTTTCCTGTTTCGTCTATAAAGGGATTCCAGGCATTCGCATCGCATCTCAAGAGGAGGCTTTCTCAACAGGAAAGTCATGAGGAACTCTAGGGGTCGTGCCACGATTACAAAAGTCCCCAAAATCTCTCAGTCCACTCCAGAGGAATCTGATTTCCCTGCACTGCCTCGACTATCACCCTGAGTATAGACTCAATAAGTTCCCCGACATACCCGTCTCGACTCGAGAGGAACACTAAGTGTCCCACCACAACTCAAGAGGAGCCCAGTTGTCCCCTCCTCAGCTCGAGATGAGGCTTCCTTTTCCTGTTTCGTCTATAAAGGGATTCCAGGCATTCGCATCGCATCTCAAGAGGAGGCTTTCTCAACAGGAAAGTCATGAGGAACTCTAGGGGTCGTGCCACGATTACAAAAGTCCCCAAAATCTCTCAGTCCACTCCAGAGGAATCTGATTTCCCTGCACTGCCTCGACTATCACCCTGAGTATCGACTGACACCGCAGTGAAACATGTAAAAGCTTTATGGCACCTTGAGGGAAAGCCACAGATCCCTGTGTCAACTCGACGGGAGGCCTTACACTGCTGCTATAGCTCTGGAGGAAAGTGGACGTGCATGTCTCCATTCGAGATGAGGTCTGATTCCCCTGTGTAGACTCCAGAGGAACCCCAAGATCCATTTCAGCACTAGAGAGGAAACCTCAGTTTCCGGCCTCAGCTCCAGAGGAGGACTTAGGACACTGTACCGACTGGAGAGGAATCCCGAGAGGCCCCTGGTAATTCGCATGGAGACTGCCCCTTCCTGAGGCCACAAATGCGGGTCCCTGAAGTCTGCAACGTACTCAAAAGAGACCTGCCGCAACTTGAAAAAAACCAGGAGATTCTACCCTCCGGGCAAGATGAGGCCCTTTTCCACTTCTGCGTCCTGAGGGAAATCACACCTTCCGTCTTGGTCCTCGAATGGGTCCTACACACCCTTGCTGCAACTCAAGAAGTTCCCGACATACCTGTCTCCACTCTAGAGGAACACCCAGGGTTCCGCCACAACTCAAGAGGAGCCCCGTTGTCCCCTCCTGAGCTCGAGAAAAGGCTTCCTTTCACTGCTTCATCGGGAACGGATTCCAGGCATTCCTGTCGCATCTCAAGAGGAAATGCGCTCAACAGGAAAGTCGAGAGGAACGCCAGGGGTCGTGCCACCATTCCAAAAGACACCCAAATGTCTCAGTCCACTCCACATGAACGTGATATCCCTGCACTGTCTCGACTGTCACCCCGAATATCGACTCACACCACGGTGGCACGTGTGACAGCCCTGTTTCACCTCGAGGGAAAGACATAGATCCCTGTGTCAACTTGACGGGAAGCCTGAGACTGCTGCTACCACTCGGGAGGAAAGTGACCGTGAATGTCTCCACTCGAGACGAGGCCTGATTCCCCTGTGGAAACTACAGAGGAACCCCAAGATTCATGTCAGCACTGGAGAGGAAACCTCACGTTCTGGGCTCAGTTCCAAACAAGGTCTTAGGACTGGCAGCTACTGGAGAGATGTCCCAAGAGGCCTCTTGCAACTCCCATGGAGACTGGCCTTTCTTGAGGCTGCACCAGTGGGTCCCCGAGGTCTGCATTGTAACTAGAGAGGAACGTACTGAAACTCGTGAAAAACCAGAAGATTCTTCCCTCCAGTTGAGATGAGGGCCTTGTTGGCTGTGGCATCTCAAGGGAAATCACACCTTCCCTCATGGACCTCGAAGTGCCCATCACACCCTTGCTGCAACTCAAAAGTTCCCTGACATACCCGTCTCCACTCGAGAGGAGCACCGAGTCCTGCCACAACTCAAGAGGAGCCCTGTGGTCCAATTTTTAGGCCGAGATGAGTGTTCCTTTCCCAGCTTCGTTGGGAGAGGATTTCCAGCATTCCCGGCTAATCTCACGAGGAGGCGCTCTCAACAGGAATGTCGAGAGGAACTCCAGGGGTCGTGCCACTATTCCAAAAGACCCTCAAATGTCTCAGTCCACTCCAGATGAATCTGATTTCCCTGCACTGTCTCGACTGTCACTCCGAGTATAGACTCACCTCACAGTGGCACGTGTGACATCCCTGTGGCACCCCAATGAAAAGCCACAGATCCCTGTGTTACCTCGATGGGAAGACTGACACTGCTGATACAGTGCAGTAGGAAAGCGGACGTGCATGGCTCCACTCGAGAAGAGGCCTGACTCCCCTGTGGAGACTCCAGAGGAACACCAAGATCCATGTCAGCAATGGAGAGGAAGCCTCAGTTTCTGGCCTCAGCTCCAGACGAGGCCTTATGACCCGACATCGACTGGAGAGGAATCCCGAGAGGCCCCTCGCAACTTGCATGGAGACTGGCATTTCTGAGGCCACACGAGTGGGTCTCTGAGTTCCTCGTCATAACTCGAGATGGACCTGCCACAACTCGAGAAAAAACAGGAGATTCTCCCTTCCAGGCGAGATAAGGCCCTTTTCCGCAGCAGTGTCTCGAGGTAAATCACAGCTTCCCTCTTGATCCTCAAAAGGGTCCTTCATACACTTGCCTCAGCTCAAGAAGTTCCCCACGTATCTGTCTCCATGTGAGAGGAACACCAAGGTTCCTGCCCCAAATCAAGAGGAGCCCCATTTTCCCCTTCTCAGCTTGATATGAGGCTTCCTTTCCCTGCCTCATCAGGAAAAGTTTCCCAGCATTCCCGTTGCATCTCAAGAGGAGGCGCTCTCAACTGGAAAGTCAAGAGGAACTCCAGTTGTCGTGCAACCATTCTAATAAACCCAAAAATATCTCATTCCACTCCAGAGGAACCTGATATCCCTGCACTGCCTTGACTGTCACCCCGAGTATCAACTCACACCATGGTGGCACGTGTGCCAGCCCTGTGACACCTCGAGGGACAGCCACAGATCCCTGTGTCAACTCCACTGAAAGACTGACATTGCTGCTACCACTCAGGACGAAAGCGTACATACATGTCTCCACGTGAGACGTGCCTGACTCCCCTGCGGAGACTCCAGAGGAACCCCAATATCCATGTCAGCACTGGAGAGGAAACCTCAGGTTCTGATCTCAGCTCCAAAGGATGACTTAGGACCCGGCACTGATTGGAAAGGAATCCCCAGAGACCCACAGCAACTCGCATGGAGACTGGCCTTTCCTGAGGCCACAAGAGCAGGTCCCTGAATTCCCCCATTGGAACCCTACAGGGACCTGCTGCAACTCGAGAAAAAACAGGAGATTCTCCCCTCCAGGCGAAATAAGGCCCTTTTCCACTGCAGCGTCTCGAGTGAAATCACACCTTCCCTCTTGGATCTCAAAAGAGTCCTTCACACCATTGCTGCATCTCAAGCAGTTCCTGGACATACCCATCTCACAAGAGAGGAATAGCGAGGGTCCCGCCACAACTCAAGCGGAGTTCTGTTGTCCCCTACTCGGCTCGAGATGAGGATTCCTTTCCCTGCTTCATTGGGAAAGGATTCGTGGCACCTCCGTCGCAACTCAGGTGGAAGCACTCTGAACAAGAAAGCCGAGAGGAACTACAGGGGTCATGCCACCATTCCAAAAGACCACCAAATATCTCACTCCACTCCTGATGAAACTGATTTCCCTGCAGTGCCTCGACTGTCACCCCGAGTATCGACTCACACCACGGTGGTACATGTGACAGCCCTGTGGCACCTGGAGGGAAAGCCAGAGATCCCTGTGTCAACTCGACGAGAAGCCTGACACTGCTGCTACAGCTCAGGAGGAAAGCGGACGTGGATGTCCCCACTCGAGACCAGGCCTGAGTCTCCTGTGGAGACTCCAGAGGAACGAAGATCGATGTCAGCACTGGAAAGGAAATCACAGGTTTCCACACCAGCTTCAAACAAGGGCTTAAGAACCAAAATTGACTGGAGAGGAATCCTGAGAGGCCACTCGCAACTAGCATGGAGACTGGCCTTCCCTGAGTCCACACGAGTGGGTCCCTGAGGTCCACATCTTAAATGGATAGGGACCTATCACAACTAGAGAAAAACCAGGAGATTCTCCCCTCCAGGCGAGATGAGGCCCTTTTCCGCTGTGGCTTCTCTAGGGAAATCACACCTTTCCTCCTGGACCTCAAATGGTTCCTTCACACCCTTGTTGCAAGTGAAGAAGTTAGCCGACATATCGTTTCCACTGGATAGGAACACAGAGAGTCCTACACCCAATCAAAAGGAGCCCTATTGTCCCATCATGCACTCTAGAGGAGGGTTCCTTTCCCTGCTTCATTGTGAAAGGATTCCTGGGGTTCCCGTTGCATCTCAAGAGAAGGTGCTCTAAACAGGAAAATCGAGAGGAAATCCAGAGGTTGAGCCACCATTCCAAAAGACTCCTAAATGTCTCAGTCCATTGCAGATAAACCTGATATCCCTGCCCTCCCTCCAGTGTCACCCAGAGTGTCGACTCACACCACGGTGGCACGTGTGACAGCACTGTGGCACCTGAAGGTAAAGCCACAGATCCCTGTGTCAACTCGACGGGAAGACTGACTCTGCTTTTACATCTCAGGAGGAAAGCGAACGTGCATGTCTCCACTTGAGACAAGGCCTAACTCCCTTGTGGAGACTCCAGAGGAACCCCAGGATCCATGTAAGCACTGGAGAGGATATCTCAGGTTCCAGCCTCAGCTCCAGACCAAGACTTAGGACCCAGCATTGACTGGAGAGGAATCCCAAGAGGCCTCTTGCAACTCGCATGGAGACTGGCCTTTCCTGAGGGGACCAGATCGGGTTCTTGAGGTCCCCTTCACAACTTGAGAGGAACCTGTCACAACTCAAGAAAAAACAAGAGATTCTCGTCTTCAGGCCAGATGAGGCCCTTATCCGCTGTGGCGTCTCAAGGAAAATCACACCTTCCCTCTTGAACTTCGAAAGGATGCTTCACATCCTTTCTGCAACTCAAGAAGTTCCACAATATAACAGCCTCCACTCTAGAGGAACACTGAGGGTCCCGCCACAACTCAAGTGAAGCCCCATTTTCCCCTCCTCAGCTCGAGATGAATGTTCCTTTCCCTCCTTCTTCGGGAAAGGATTCTCGGCGTTCCTGTCACATCTCAAGAAGTGGCACTATCAACAGGAAAGATGAGAGGAACACCGGGATTCGTGCCAGCATTCAAAGAGACACCCAAATGTCTCAGTCAACTCCAGATGAACCTGATTTCCCTGCACTGCCTCGACTGTCACCCGAGTATCGACTCAAACCATGGTTGCACGTGTGACAGCACAGTGGCACCTCAATGGAAAGCCACAGATCCCTGTGTCAACTCAATGGGAAGCCTGTCACTGCTGCAACAGCTCTGGAGGAAAGTGGACATGCACGTCTCCACTTGAGAAGAGGCCTGATTCCCCTGTGGAGACTCCAGAGAATCCCCAAGATCCATGTCAGCACTGGAGAGGAAACCTCAGCTTCCAGCCTCAGCTCCAAACGAGGACTTATGACCCAGCACCGACTCGGGAGGAATCCCGTGAGACCTCTCGCAACTCGCATGGAGACTGGCCTTTCCTGAAGCCACAGTCGTGGGTCCCTGTGCTCTCCATGGTAATTCGAGAGGAACCTGCCAGAACTTGAGAAAAACCAGGAAATTCTCGCCTCAGGGTGAGATGAGGCCTTTGTCCACTGTGGCATCTCGGGGGAAATCACCCCGTCCCTCTTGAACCTTGAACAGTTTCTTCATACCCTTGCTGCAACTCAAGAAGTTCCCAGACATACTCGTCTCCACTCGAGAGAAACACCGAGGGACCCGCCACAACTCAAGAGGAGCCGCGTTTTCCCCTGCTCTGCTCCAGACGAGTGTCCATTTCCTTGCTCCAAAGGGAAAGGATTGCTGGCGTTCTTGTCTCATCTGAATAGGAGGTGCTCTCCACAGGAGAGACGAGAGGAACTCCACGGGTAGTGCCACCTATTCAAAAGACACTCAGATGTCTCAGTACACTTCCAATGAACGTGATTTCCTTGCACATCATTGACTGTCACTCGAGTATTAGCTCACACCACGGTGGCACGTGTGACAGTCCTGTGGCACCAAGAGGGAATGCCACAGATCCCAGTTTCAACTCGACAGGAAGATGGACACTGCTGCTACAGCTCAGGAGAAATTTGGACGTGCACATTTCCACTCGAGATGAGGCCTGACTCCCCTGTGGAGACTTCAGACGAACCCCAAGATCCATGTCAGCACTGGAGAGGAAACCTCAGGTTCCGGCCTCAGCTCCAGACGAGGACTTAGGACCCAGCACCGACTGGGGTAGAATCCCAAGAGCCCCCTCCCAACTGGCATGGAGACTGGCCTTTCCTGAGGACACAGGGGGGATGTATAAGGTCCCCGTCTTAACCCAAGAGGAACCTGTCGCAACTCGAGAAAAACCAAGAGATTCCCTCCTCCAGGCGAGATGAGGCCATTGTATGCTGCGGCGTCTCAGGGGAAAACACCCTTTTCCTCTTGAACCTCGCAAGGATATTTCACAATCTTGCTGTGACTCAAGAAGTTCGCCTACACACTCTTCTCCACAAGAGAGGAACAGCGAGGGTCCCACCTCAAATCCAGAGGGGCTCCGTTTTATCCTGCTCAGCTCCAGATGAGGGTCCCTTTCCCTTCTCCTTTGGGAAAGGATTCCCAGCGTTCCTGGCACATCCCAAGAGGAGGTGATCTCCACAGGAGAGTCGAGACAAACTCCAGGGGTCGTGCCACCATTGTAAAACAACCCCAAATGTCTCAGTCCACTCCAGATGAACCTGATTTCGCTGCATTGCCTCGAATGTCATTCCGATTATCGACTCACACACAGTGACATGTGTGACAGCCCTGTGGCAGCCGGAGGGAAAGCCACTGATCCCTGTGTTAACTCGAAGGGAAGTCTGAAACTGCTGCTACAGCTAGGGAGTAAAGCAGACGTGCACGTCTCCACTCGACACGAGGCCTGACTCCCTTGTGGAGACTCCAAAGGAACGCCAAGATCCATGTCAGCACTGGAGAAGAAACCTCAGGTTCTGGAATCAGATCCAGATAACGACTTAGGACCCAGAACTGACTGGGGAGGAATCCTGAGAGACCCCTCACAACTCACATGGAGATTAGCCTTTCCTGAGGCCACAGGGGCAGGTCACTGAGGTCCCCGTCGTTACTGGAGAGCAACCTGGCGCAACTTGAGAAAAACCAGGAGATTCTCCCCTCCAGGCGAGATGAGGCCCTTGTCCGCTGCGTCATCTCATTGGAAATCACCCCTTTCGTCTTGAACCTCGAAAGGGGCTTCACATCCTTGCTGACACTCCAGAAGTCCCCAGACATACCCATCTCCACTAGAAGGGAACACCGACGCCTCCGCCACAACTCAAGTGGAGCCCCGTTTTCCTCTGCTCAGCTCAAGTTGAAGGTGTCTTTCCCTGCTCCGTATGGAAAGGATTCCTGGCGTTTCTGCTGCATCCCAAGAGGTGACGCTGTCTACAGGAGAGTCGAGAGGAACTCTAGGGGTCATGCCACCATTCCAAAAGACCCCCGAATGTCTCAGTCCGCTTCTGATGAACCCGATTTCCCTGCATTGCCTGGACAGTCACCCCAAGCATCGGCTCACACCACAGTGGCACGTGTGACAGCCATGTGGCACCTTGAGGGAAAGCCACAGATCCCTGTGTCAACTCGACAGGAAGCCTGACACTGCTGCTACAGCTTGGGAGGGAAGCAGACGTGGTCATCTCCACTAGAGTTGAGGCTTGACTCCCATGTGGAGACTCCAAAGGAACCCCAAGTTCCATGTCAGCACTGGAGCGGTAACCTCAGGTTTTGGCCTCAGGTACAGACGAGATCTTAATACCCGGCACAGACTGGGGAAGAATCCTGAGATGCCCTTCGCAACTTGCATTGAGACTGGCCTTTCCTGAGGCCACAGGCGCTGGTCCCTGAGGTCCCCATCGTAACTCGAGAGGAAACTGCCACAACTTGAGAAAATACAAGAGATTTCCCCCTCCATAAAAGATGAGGCCCTTGTCTGCTGTGGCGTCTCAGGGGAATTCACTGTTTCCCTCTGGAATCTCGACAGGGTCCTTCACATCCTTACTGTGACTCAAGCAATTTCCCTACATACCCGATTCCATTCAACAGGAACATGGAGAGTCCCACCACAACTCAAGAGGAGCCGGATTTTTCCCCTGCTCAGCTCCAGACAAGGGTCCATTTCCCTGCTCCATTGTGAAAGGATTCCCGGCGTTCCCGTCACATTCTAAGAGGAGGTGCTTTCCACAGGAGAGTCGAGAGGAACTCCAGCGGTTGTGACACCATTCCAAAAGACCTTTCTGAGGACACAGGGGGGATGCATAAGGTCCCCGTCGTAACCCGAGAGGAACCTGTTGCAACTCGAGAAAAACCAAGAGATTCCCTCCTCCAGGCGAGATGAGGCCATTGTACGCTGCGGCGTCTCAGGGGAAAACACCCTTTCCCTCTTGAGCCTCGCAAGGATATTTCACAACCTTGCTGTGACTCAAGAAGTTCGCCTACACACTCTTCTCCACAAGAGAGGAACAGCGAGGGTCCCACCTCAAATCCAGAGGGGCTCCGTTTTATCCTGCTCAGCTCCAGATGAGGGTCCCTTTCCCTTCTCCTTTGGGAAAGGATTCCCAGCGTTCCTGGCACATCCCAAGAGGAGGTGATCTCCACAGGAGAGTCGAGACAAACTCCAGGGGTCGTGCCACCATTGTAAAACAACCCCAAATGTCTCAGTCCACTCCAGATGAACCTGATTTCGCTGCATTGCCTCGAATGTCATTCCGAGTATTGGCTCACAAACAGTGACACGTGTGACAGCCCTGTGGCACCAAGAGGGAAAGCCACTGATCCCTGTGTTAACTCAAAGGGAAGTCTGAAACTTCTACTACAGCTAGGGAGGAAAGCAGACGTGCACGTCTCCACTCGACACGAGGGCTTACTCCTCTGTGGAGACTCCAAAGGAACGCCAAGATCCATGTCAGCACTGGAGAAGAAACCTCAGATTCTGGAATCAGATCCAGATGAGGACTTAGGATCCAGCACTGACTAGGGAGGAATCCTGAGAGACCCCTCACAACTCACATGGAGACTGGCCTTTCCTGAGGCCACAGGGGCAGGTCACTGAGGTCCCCGTCGTTACTGGAGAGCAACCTGGCGCAACTTGAGAAAAACCAGGAGATTCTCCCCTCCAGGTGAGATGAGGCCCTTGTCCGCTGCGGTATCTCATGGGAAATCACCCCTTCCGTCTTGAACCTCGAAAGGGGCTTCACACCCTTGCTGACACTCCAGAAGTCCCCAGACATACCCATCTCCACTAGAAGGGAACACCGACGCTTCCGCCACAACTCAAGTGGAGCCCCGTTTTCCCCTGCTCAGCTCCAGATGAAGGTGCCTTTCCCTGCTCTGTATGGAAAGGATTCCTGGTGTTTCTGCTGCATCCCAAGAGGAGGCGCTGTCTACAGGAGCGTCGAGAGGAACTCTAGGGGTCATGCCACCATTCCAAAAGACCCGCGAATGTCTCAGTCCGCTTCTGATGAACCTGATTTCCCTGCATTGCCTGGACAGTCACCCCAAGCATCGGCTCACACCATGGTGGCACATGTGACAGCCCTGTAGTACCTCGAGGGAAAACCACAGATCCCTGTATCAACTCAACAGGAAGACTGACACTGCTGCTACAGCTTGGGAGGGAAGCAGACGTGGTCATCTCCACTAGAGTTGAGGCTTGACTCCCATGTGGAGACTCCAGAGGAACCCCAAGTTCCATGTCAGCACTGGAGCGGAAACCTCAGGTTCTGGCCCCAGGCACAGAAGAGGTCTTAGGACCTGGCACAGACTGGGGAGGAATCCCTAGAGGCCCTTCGCAACTCGCATGGAGACTGGTCTTTCCTGAGGCCACAGGCGCTGGTCCCTGAGGTCCCCATCGTAACTCGAGAGGAACCTGCCACAACTTGAGAAAAAACAAGAGATTTCCCCCTCCATAAAAGTTGAGGCCCTTGTCTGCTGTGGCGTCTCAGGGGAATTCACTGTTTCCCTCTGGAACCTCGACAGGGTCCTTCACATCCTTGCTGCGACTCAAGCAATTCCCCGACATACCCAATTCCATTCAACAGGAACATGGAGAGTCCTGCCACAACTCAAGAGGAGCCAGGTTTTCCCCTGCTCAGCTCCAGACAAGGGTCCATTTTCCTGCTCCATTGTGAAAGGATTCCCGGCGTTCCCGTCGCATTCTAAGAGGAGGTGCTTTCCACAGGAGAGTCGAGAGGAACTCCAGCGGTTGTGACACCATTCCAAAAGACCCCCAAATGTCTCAGACCACTCCAGATGAACGTTATTTCCATGCACTGCCTCGACTGTCACCCCGAGTATCGGATCACACCATGGTGGCAAGTGTGACCGTCCTGTGGCACCAAGAGGAAAAGCCACAGATCCCTGTGTCAACTGGACAGGAAGACTGATACTGCTGCTACAGCTCGGGAGTAATGCAGACTTGCTCGTCTCCACTCAAGACGAGGCCTGAATCCCCTGTGGAGACTCTAGAGGAATCCCAAGTTCCATGTCAGCACTGGAGAGGAAACCTCAGGTTCTGGCCTCAGGTACAGACGAGGTCTTAGGACCCAGCACAGACTGGGGAGGAATTCCGAGAGGCTCTTCACAACTCACATGGAGACTGGCCTTTCCTGAGGCCACAGGTGCGGGTCCCTGAGGTCCCTGGTGTAACTCGAGAGGAATCTGCCGCAACTCGAGAAAAACCGAGATTCTCCCCTCCAAGTGAGATGAGGCTCTTGTCAGCTGCAGTTTCTCGGGTGAAATCACCCCTTCCCTCTTGAACCCCGAAAGGGTCCTTCACACCTTTGCTGCGACTCAAGAAGTTTCCTGACATAACCGTCTCCACTCGAGAGGAACACTGAGGGTCCCACCACAACTCAAGAGGAGCCTCATTTCCCCCTGATCAGCTCCAGATGACAGTCCCTTTCCCTGCTCCATCGAGAAAGGATTCCCGGCATTCCCGACTTATCCCAAGAGGAGGCGGTCTCCACTCTATAGTCAAGAGGAACTCCAGGAGTCGTGCCACCATTCCAAAAGACCCTCAGATGTGTCAGTCCACTCCCGATGAACCTGATTTCCCTGCACCGCCTCGACTGTCACCTCGAGTATCGGCTCACACCACAGTGGCACGTGTGACAGCCCAGGGGCACCTCGAGGAAAGCCACGGATCCCTGTGTCAACTCGATGAGAAGACTGACACTGCTGCAACAGCTTGGGAGGAAAACGGAGGTGCATCTCCCCACTCGAGACGAGGCCTGACTGCCCTGTGGAGACTCCAGAGAAACTCCAAGATTCATGTCAGCACTGGAGAGGAAAACTCTGGATCCGGCCTCAGCTCTAGATGAGGACTTAGGACTCAGCACCGACTGTGGAGGAATCCCGAGAATCCCCTAACAACTCGCATGAAGACTGGCATTTCTCGATTCCACAGGTGCGAGTACCTGATTTCCCCTTTTAAACACGAGAGGAACCTGCCAGAACTCGTGAAGAGCCAGGACATTCTCCACCCCAGGCGAGATGAGGCCCTCATCCGCTGAAAGGTCTCCAGGGAAATCACCCCTTCCCACTTGAATCTCAAAAGGGCCCTTCACACCATTGCTGTGACTCAAGAAGTTCCCCAACGTACCCGTCTCCACTCGAGAGGAACACCTAAGGTCCCGCCACAACACAATAAGAGCCCCGTTTTCCCCTGCTCAGCTCCAAATGAGGGTCTCTTTCCCTGTTGCTTTTGGAAAGGATTTCCGGCATTCCCGTCACATTCCAAGAGGAGGTACTCTCCACAAGAGGGTGGAGAGAAACTCCAGTGGTCGAGCCACAATTCCAAAAGACCCCTAAATGTCTCAGTCCACTCCAGATGAACCTGATTTCCCTGCACTGCCTCGACTATCACTGCGAGTATCGGCTTACACCATGGTGTCACGGGTGATAGCACTGTGGCACCTCGAGGGAAAGACACAAATCCCTGTGTCAATTCGATGGTAAGTCTGACACTGCTGCTACAGCATGGGAGGAAAACAGACATGCACATCTCCAATCGAGACGAGGCCTGATTCCTCTGTGGAGACTCAAGAGGAACCCCAAGATCCATGTCCGCCTTTGAGTGAAAACCTCAGGATCCGGCCTCAGCTCCAGATGAGGACTTTGGACCCGGCACCGACTGGGGAGGAATTCCAAGAGGCCCCTCGCAAATCGCATGGAGACTGGCTTTTCTCGAGTCCACGGGGGGTGGGAGGAGGGGGTCGCTGAGGTCCCCTTCATAACTCGAGAAGAACCTGCCGGAACTCGAGAAAAGCCAGACATTCTCCCCTCCAGGCGAGAAGAGGACCTTGTCCGCTATGGCATCTCAGGGGAAATTATCCCATCCTTCTGGAACCTCGTTAGGGTCATTCACAACCTGGCTGAAACTCAAGAAGTTCCCCAACATACCCGTCTCCACTCGAGAGGTGGAGGTCCTGCCACAACTCAAGAGGATCCCCGTTGTCCAATTTTCAGGTCGAGATGATGCTTCCTTTCCCTGCCTCGTCGGGAAAGGTTTCCCGGTGTTCCCGTTTCATCTCAAGAGGAGGCGATCTCAACAGGAAAGACGAGAGAAATTCCAGGGGTCATGCCACCATTTCAAAAGATGCACAAATGTCTCATTCCACTCCAGAGGAACCTGATATCCCTGCACTGTCTCGACTGTCACCCCGAGTATCAAGTCACACCACGGTGGCACGTGTGACAGCCCTGTGGCACCTCGAGAGAAAACTCACAGATCCCTGTGTCAACTCCACCGAAAGTCTGAAATTGCTGCTACCGCTCAGGATAAAATTGGACATGCATGTCTCCACACGAGACGGGGACTGACTCCCCTGTGGAGACTCCAGAGGAACACCAATATCCATGTAAGCACTGGAGAGGAAACCTCAGGTTCCAGCCTCAGCTCCAAATGAGGACTTAGGACCCGGCACTGACTGGAGAGGAATCCCAAGAGGCCAGTAGCAACTCACATGGAGACTGACATTTCCTGAGGCCACAAGAGCAGGTCCCTGAATTCCCCATCGTAACCCTACAGGGACCTGCCACAATTCGAGAAAAACCAGGAGATTCTCCTCTCCAGGCGGGATGAGGCCCTTTTCCGCTGTGGCATCTCAAGGGAAATCACACCTTCCCTCTTGGACCTTGCAAGAGTCCTTCATACCTTTGTTGCAACTGAAGAAGTTAGCCGACATAACGTTTCCACTGGATAGGAACACCGAAGGTTCTGCCACAACTCAAGTGGAGCTCCATTGTCCCCTACTCGGCTGGAGATGAGGGTTCCTTTCCCGGCTTCATCAGGAAAGGAGTCGCGGCATTCCCGTCGCATCTCAAGTGGAGGCACTGTCAACAAGAAAGTTGAGAGGGACTCCAGGGGTCATGCCACCATTCCAAAAGTCCCCCAAATGTCTCAGTCCACTCCAGATGAACCTGATTTCCTGGCACTGCCTCGACTGTTACCCCGAGTATTGACTCACACCACAGTGGAACGTTTGACAGCCCTGTGGCACCTGGAGGGAAAGCCAAAGTTCCCTGTGTTAACTTGACGAGAAGCCTGACACTGCTGCTACAGCTCAGGATGAAAGTGGTCGTGCATGTCACCACTGGAGACCAGGCCTGAGTCTCCTCTGCAGACTCCAGAGGAACATCAAGATCCATGTCAGCACTGGAGAGGAAATCACAGGTTCCGGCCTCAACTTCAAATGAGAACTTAGGAACCGAAATCTACTTGAGAGGAATCCCAAGAGGCCACTCGCAACTAGCATGGAGACTGGGGTTTCCTGAGTCCACACAAGCGGGTCTCTGAGGTCCACGTTTTAAACGGAGAGGGACCTATCACAACTAATGAAAAACCAGGAGATTCTCCCCTCCAGGTGAGATGAGGCCCTTTTCCGCTGCGGCTTCTCGAGGGAAATCAGACCTTTCCTCCTGGACCTCAAAAGGATCCTGCACAACCTTGTTGCAACTGAAGAAGTTAGCCGACATACCATCTCCACTGGATAGGAACACTGAGGGTCCTGCCACAACTCAAATAGAGCCCTGTTGTCCCGTCCTCCGTTTGAGATGAGGGTTCCATTCCCTGCTTCATTGGGAAAGGATTCCTGGGGTTCCCGTCGCATCTCAAGAGGAGGCGCTCTCCACAGGAAGTTCGAGAATAAACCCAGGGGTTGAGCCACCATTCCAAAAGACCCATAAATGCCTCAGTCCACTGTAGATAAACCTGATTTCCCTGCCCTCCCTCGAGTGTCACCCAGAGTATCAACTCACATCACGGTGGCATGTGTGACAGTACTGTGGCACCTGAAGGTAAAGCCACAGATCCCTGTGTCAACTCGATGGGAAGCCTTACTCTGCTTTTACATCTCAGGAGGAAAGCGAACGTGCAGGTCTCCATTCGAGACGAGGTCTGACTCCCCTTTGGAGACTCCAGAGGAATCCCAGGATCCATGTAAGCACTGGAGAGGATATTTCAGGTTCCGGCCTCAGCTCCAGACCAAATCTTAGGACCCGGCACCGACTGGAGAGGAATCCCGAGAGGCCCCTCACAAGTCGCATGGAGATTGGCCTTTCCTGAGGCCACGAGATCGGGTTTCTGAGGTCCCCTTCGCAACTCAAGAGGAAACTGTCACAACTAGAGAAAAACCAGGAGATTCTCATCTTCAGGACAGATGAGGCCCTTATCCGTTGTGGCGTCTCGAGGAAAATCACACCTTCCCTCTTGAACTTTGAAAGGGTGCTTCACACCCTTTCTGCAATTCAAGAAGTTCCTCGATATACCAGTCTCCACTCGAGAGGAACAGCAAGGGTCCCACCACAACTCAAGTGGAGACCCTTTTTCCCCTCCTCAGCTCGAGATGAGGGTTCCTTTCCCTCCCTCCTTGGGAAAGGATACTCGGCATTCCCATCACATCTCAAGAAGAGGCGCTATCAACAGGAAAGACAAGAGGAACACCAGGGTTCATGCCAGCATTCCAAAAGAACACCAAATGTCTCAGTCAACTCCAGATGAACCTGATTTCCCTGCACTGCCTCGACTGTCACCTGAGTATCAACTCACACCACGGTGGTGCATGTGACAGCCCTGTGGCACCTCGAGGGTAAGACACAGATCCCTGTGGCAACACGACGGGAAGCCTGACACTGCTGCAACAGCTCGGGAGGAAGGCAGACGTTCATATCTCCACTCAAGACGAGGCCTGACTCCAATTTGGAGACTCCAGAGGAACCCCAAGATCCATATCAGCACAGGAGAGGAAAACTTAGGTTCCGGGCTCAGCTGCAGACAAGGACATAGGACCCAGAACTGACTGGAGAGGAATCCTAAGAGGCCCCTCTTAACTTGCATAGAGACTAGCATTTTCTGAGGCCACACGAGTTGGTCTCTGAGGTACCTGTTGTAATTCGATAGGGACCTGCCACAACTCGAGAAAAACAAACAGATTCTCTCCTCCAGGTGAGATGTGGCCCTTTTCTGCTGTGGCATCTCGAGGGAATCACACCTTCCCTCTTGGACCTTGAAAGGGTCCTTCACACCCCTGCTTCAACTCAAGAAGTTCCCCGCCATACCTGTCTCCACTCGAGAGGAACACCGAGAGACCCGCCACAACCCAAGTGGAGCCCCGTTGTTCCCTACTCAGCTCGAGATGAGGCTTCCTTTCCCTGCTTCATAGGGAGAGCATTGCCGGCATTCCCGTTGCATCTAAAGAGAAGGTGCTCTCAACAGGAAAGTCGAGAGGAACTCCAAGGTTCGTGCCACCTTTCCAAAAGAACGCTAAATGTCTAAGTCCAATCCAGATGAACCTGATTTCCCTGCACTGCCTCGACTGTCACCCCGAACATCGAGTCATACCACGATGACATGCGTGACAGCCCTGTGGCACCTCAAGGGAAAGCCACAGATCCCTGTGTCAACTCGATGGGAAGCCTGACACTGCTGCTACAGCTCAGGAGGAAGGCGGACTTTCAGGTCTCCACTGGAGACAAGGGCCTGACTCCCCTGTGGAGACTCCAGAGGAACCCCAAGACCCATATCAGCACTGGAGAGGAAACCTCAGATTCTGGCATCAGCTCCTAACAACGACATAGGAACCAACACCGACTGGAGAGGTTTCCCAAGATTCCCTCCTAACTCTCAAGAAGACTAGCCTTTCCTGAGGCCACATGAGCAGCTCCCTGTGGTCCCCATCGTAATACACGAGGAACATGCTGCAACTCAAGAAAAACCAGGAGATTCTCCCCTCCAGGCGAGAGGAGGCCCTTTTCCGCTGTGGCATCTCGAGGGAAATCACACCTTCCCTCTTTGACTTCGAAAGGGTCCTTCACACCCTTGCTGCAACTCAAGAAGATCCTGACATAACCATCTCCACTCGAGAGAAACACCAAGAGACACGATACAACTCAAGAGGAGCCCTGTTGACCGCTACTCAGCTTGAAATGAGGATTCCTTTCCCTACTTGGTCGGGAAAGTATTCCCGGTGTTTCTGTGACACCTCAAGAGGAGGCGCTCTCAACAGGAAAGTCTAGAGGAATAGCAGGGGTCATTACACCATTCCAAAAGACCCCCCAAAGTCTCAGTCTACTGCACATGAACCTGATTTCTCAGCATTGCCTCGACTGTCACCCCGAGTATCGACTCATACCACGGTGGCCCCTGTGATAGCCCTGTGGCACTTTGAGGGAAAGCCACAGACCCCCGTTTCAACTTGATGGGAAGCATGACACTTGCTAGAGCTCAGTGGGTAAGCGGATGTGCATATCTGCACTCGAGACAAGGCCTGACTCCCCTGTGGAGACTCCAGCGGAATCCCAAGATCCATGTCAGCACTGGGGAGGAAAGCTCAAGTTCCAGCCTCAGCCCTAGACGAGGACGTAGCACCTGGCACCGACTGGAGAGGAATCCCTAGAGGCTCCTCGCAACACGCATGGAGACTGGCCTTTCCTGAGGCCACACGAGCCGGTCCCTAAGGTCCCCATTGTAATTCGATAGGAATCTGCACAACTCGAAAAAACCAGAAGATTCTCCCCTCCAGGCGAGATGAGGGCCTTTTTCACTGCGGCGTCTCAAGGGAAATCACACCTTCCCTCTGGGACCTTGAAAGGGTCCTTGACACCCTTGCTTCAACTCAAGAAGTTCCCCGCCATACCCGTCTCAACTCTAGAGGAACACTGAGAGTCCCGCCACAAACCAAGTGGAGCCCCATTGTCACCTCCTCAGCTTGAGATGAGGCTTCCTTTCCCTGCTTCATTGGAAGCAGGCGTTCCCATTCCATCTCAAGAGGAGGTGATCTCAACAGAAAGTCGAGAGGAACTTGAGGGTTCATGCCACCATTCCAAAAGACCCATGAATGTCTCAGTCCAGTCCAGATGAACCTGACTTCCCTGCACTGCCTCAACTATCACCCTGAGTATCGATTCACATCACGGTTGCACGTGTGACAGCCCTGTGGCACCTCGAGGGAAAGCCACAGATCCCCCTGTCAACTCGACGGGAAACCTGACACTGCTGCTACAGCTGCTACAGCTCAGTGGAAAGCTGTCTTGCATGTCTCCATTCGAGACGAGGCCTGACTCCCCTCTGGAGACTCCAAAGGAACCCCAAGATACATTTCACCACTGGAGAGGAATCCCGAGAGGCCCCTCCGAACTCGCATGCAACTGGCATTTCCTGAGGTCACACAAGCGGTTCCCTAAGGCCCCCATAGTAATTCGAAAGGGACCTGCCGCAACTCGAGAAAAATAAGGAGATTCTCCCCTCCAGGAGACATGAGGGCCTTTATCGCTGTGGAGTCTCGAGAGAAATCACACCTTCCCTTTTGGACCTCGAAAGGGTCCTTTATACCCTTTCTGAAACTCAAGAAGTTCCCTGACCTACACGTATCCTCTCGAGAGGAACACCGAGGGTCCAGCTACAACTCAAGAAGAGTCCCTTGTCCCCTCCTCAACTCGAGATGAGGGTTCTTTTCCCTGCTTCATCAGGAAAGGATTCACGGCATTCCCATCTCATCTCAAGAGGAGGTGCTCTCCACAGGAAGGTCGAGAGGAACGCCAGGGGTCATGCCACCATTCCAAAAGACCACTAAATGTTTCAGTCCACTTCAGATGAACATGAGTTCCCTGCACTGCCTCGACTGTCACCCCGAGTATCGACTCACACCACGGTGGCACGTGTGACAGCCTTGTGGCACCTCAAAGGAAAGCCACAGTTCCCTATGTCAACTCGACTGGAAACCTTATACTGCTGCTACACCTCGGGAGGCATGCAGACGTGCAGGTCTCCACTCGACACGAGGACTGACTTCCCTGTATAGACTCCAGAGGAACCTCAAGTTCCATGTAAGCATTGGAGAGGAAACCTCACGATGCGGCCTCATCTCCAGATGAGGACTTAGGACTCGGCACTGACTTTAGAGGAATCCCGAAATGCCCCTCGAAACT
The DNA here is from genome assembly GCA_006410675.1 of Oreotragus oreotragus. Classification (NCBI taxonomy): domain Eukaryota; kingdom Metazoa; phylum Chordata; class Mammalia; order Artiodactyla; family Bovidae; genus Oreotragus; species Oreotragus oreotragus. Next base: position 5,009 of record SJYX01002384.1, on the reverse strand, counting down.
CGCATGGAGACTGGCCTTTCCTGAGGCCACACAAACGGGTCCCTGAGGTACCCATCGTAACTGGAGAGGGACCTTCCACAACTCAAGGAAAACCAGGAGATTTTCCGCTCCAGGCGAGATGAGGCCCTTTCTCCTGTGGCATCTTGAAGGAAATCACACCTTCCCTCTTGGACGTCGAAAGGGTCCTTCACACACTTGCTGCAAGTCAAGAGGTTCCCTGAATACACGTCTCCACTTGAGAGGAACAACAAGGGTCCCGCCACAACTCAAGAGGAGCCACATTGTCTCCTCTTCATCTCGAGGTGAGGGTTACTTTCCCTACTTCGTTGGGAAAGCATTCCTGGCATTCTTGTTGCATCTCAAGAGGAGCCGTATTCATTAGGAAAATCGAGAGGATTCCTGGGGAAGTGCCACCATTCCAAAAGACCACCAAATGTCTCAGTCCACTCCAGAGGAACTTGGTTTCCCTGCAATGCCTCGACTGTCACACCGAGTGTCGACTCACACCATGGTGTCACGTGTGACACCCCTGTGGCACCTCAAGGGGAAGCCACAAATCCCTGTGTCAACTCAATGGGAAGCCTGACACTGCTCCTACAGCTCAGGGGGACAGAGGACGTGCATGTCTCCAATTGAGATGAGGCCTGACTCCCCTGTGGAGACTCCAGAGGAACCCCAAGATCCATGTCAGCACTCTAGAGGAAACCTCAGGTCCTGGCATCAGCTCCAGATGAGGACTTAGGACCCGGCACCGACTGGAGAGGTATCCAGAGAGGCCTCTTGCAACTCGCATGGACACTGACTTCCCTGAGGCCACAGTAGTGGATCCCTGAGGTCCCTGATGTAAATCGAGAGGGACCTGCCACAATTCGAGAAAAACGAGAAGAGTCTCCCCTCCAGGCGTGATGAGGCCCTTTTCTGCTACGGCGTCTTGAGGGAAATCACACTTTCCCTCTTGGACCTTGAAGGGGTCCTTCCCACCCCTGCTGCAACTCAAGAAGTTCCCTGACATACCCATCTCCACTCGCGAGGAACACTGAGAAACATGCCACAACTCAAGAGGAGCCCCGTTGTCCCCTATTCAGCTCGAGATGAGGGTTCCTTACCCTGCTTCGTTGGGAAGGGATTCATGGAATTCCCGTCACATCTCAAGATGAGGCGCTCTCAACAGGAAAGTCTAGAGGAACTCCAGGGGTCGTGCCACCATTCCAAAAGACCCCCAAAAGTCTCAGTCCACTGCAGATGAACCTGATTTCCCTGCACTGCCTCGACTGTCACCCCGATTATTGGTTAACACACGGTGTCACGTGCTACAGCCCTGTGGCACCTCGAGGGAGACAGAGATCCCTGTGTCAACTCGACAGGAAGCCTGACACTTCTGCTACAGCTTGGGAGATAAGTAAACGTGCATGTCTCCACTCGAGACAATGCCTGACTACCCTGTGGAGACTCCAGAGGAACCCCAAGATCCATGTCAGCACTGGAGAGGAAACCTCAGGTTCTGGCCTCAGATCCAGACGAGGACTTAGAACCCAGCACTGACTGCGGAGGAATCCTGAGAGACCCCTCGCAACTTGCTTGGAGACTGGCCTTTTCTGAGGCCACAGCGGCAGGTCACTGAGGTCCCCGTCATAACTCGAGAGCAACCTGGCGCAACTTGAGAAAAACCAGGAGATTGTCACATCCAGGCGAGATGAGGCCCTTGTTCACTGCAGCGTCATGAGGAAATCACCCCTTCCTTCTTGAACCTTGAAAGAGTCTTCACACCATTGCTGCCACTCAAGAAGTTCCTAGACATACCCGTCTCCATTTGAGAGGAACATCTTGGGTCCCGCCAAAACTCAAGAGGAGCCCCGTTTTCCCCTGCTCAGCTCCAGATGAGGGTGTCTTTCACAGCTCCATATAGAAAGGATTCCCAAAGTTCCCGCTGCATCCCAAGAGGAGGCAGTCTCCACAGTAGAGTCGAGAGGCACACCAGGGGTCTTGCCACCATTCCAAAAGACCCCCAAATGTCTCAGACCACTCCAGATGAACTTGATTTCCCTGCACTGCCTCGACTATCACTGCGAGTATCGGCTCACACCATGGTGTCACGGGTGACAGCACTGTGGCACATCGAGGGAAAGACACAGATCCCTGTGTCAATTCGATGGCAAGCCTGACACTGCTGCTACAGCATGGGAGGAAAACAGACGTGCACATCTCCAATCGACTTGAGGCCTGATTCCTCTGTAGAGACTCAAGAGGAACCCCAAGATCCATGTCCGCCTTTGAGTGAAAACCTCAGGTTCCGGCCTCAGCTCCAGATGAGGACTTTGGACCCGGCACCGACTGGGGAGGAATCCTGAGAGGCCCCTCGCAAATCGCATGGAGACTGGCTTTTCTCGAGCCCATGGGGGTGGGGGTGGGGGGTCGCTCAGGACCCCTTCGTAACTCGAGAAGAACCTGCCGGAACTCAAGAAAAGCCAGACATTCTCCCCTCCAGGCGAGATGAGGCCCTTGTCCACTATGGCATCTCAGGGGAAATCATCCCTTCCCTCTTGAACCTTGTTAGGGTCATTCACAACCTGGCTGCAACTCAAGAAGTTCCCCGACATACCCGTCTCCACTCGAGAGGAACACTGAGGGTCCTGCCACAACTCAAGAGGATCCTCGTTGCCCAATTTTCAGGTCGAGATGAGGGTTCCTTTCCCAGCTTCGTAGGGAGAAGATTCCCAGCATTCCCGTCTAATCTCACGAGGAGACGCTCTGAACAGAAATGTCGAGAGGAACTCCAGGGGTCATGCCACTATTCCAAAAGACCCCCAAAGTCCACTCCAGATGAACCTGATTTCCTGCACTGTCTCGACTGTCACCTCGAGTATCGACTCACCTCACAGTGGCACTTGTCACAGCCCTGTGGCACCTCGACGGAAAGCCACAGATCCCTGTGTCATCTTGATGGGAAGGCTGACACTGCTGCTACAGCATGCTAGGAAAGCAGATGTGCATGTCTCCACTCGAGAAGATGCTTGATGGCCCTATGGAGACTCCAGAGGAACACAAAGATCCATGTCAGCACCGGAGAGGAAGCTTCAGGTTCCAGCCTCACCTCCAGATGGGGTCTTATGACCCGGGACCAACTGGAGAGCAATCCAGTGAGGCCCCTCACAACTCGCATGGAGACTGGCCTTTCTGAGGCCACACGAGTGGGTCTCTAGGGTCCCCGTTGTAACTCGAAAGGGACCTGCCACAACTCGAGAAACACCAGGAGATTCTTCCCTCCAGGCGAGATGAGGCCCTTTTCAGCAGCAGTGTTTCAAGGTAAATGACAACTTCCTTCTTGGACCTCGTAAGGGTCCTTTATACCCTTGCTGCAACTCAAGAAGTTCCCCCACATATCTGTCTCCACACAAGAGGAACACCAAGGGTTCCGCCCCAACTCAAGAGGAGCCCCGTTTTCCCCTCCATAGCTCGAGATGATGCTTCCTTTCCCTGACTCGTCGGGAAAGGTTTCCTGGTGTTCCTGTCTCATCTCAAGAGGAGGCGATCTCAACAGGAAAGTCGAGAGAAACTCCAGGGGTCGTGCCACCGTTTCAAAAGATGCACAAATGTCTCATTCCACTCCAGAGGAACCTGATATCCCTGCCCTGTCTCGGCTGTCACCCTGAGTATCAAGTCACACCACGGTGGCACGTGTGACAGCCCTGTGGCACCTCGAGAGGAAAGCCACAGATCCCTGTGTCAGCTCCATTGAAAGACTGACATTGCTGCTGCCACTCGGGATTAAAGAAGACATGCATGTCTCCGCACAAGACGGGGCCTGGGTCCCCTGTGGAGACTCCAGAGGAACACCAATATCCATGTAAGCACTGGAGAGGAAACCTCAGGTTCCAGCCTCAGCTCCAAATGAGGACTTAGGACCCGGCACTGACTGGAAAGGAATCCCAAGAGGCCTGTAGCAACTCGCATGGAGACTGGTCTTTCCTGAAGCCACAAGAGCAGGTCCCTGAATTCCCCGTCATAACCCTACAGGGACCTGCCACAACTCGAGAAAAACCAGGAGATTCTCCCCTCCAGGCGGGATGAGGCCCTTTTCCACTGTGGCATCTCGAGGGAAATCACACCTTCCCTCTTGGACCTTGCAAGAGTCCTTCACACCTTTGTTGCAACTGAAGAAGTTAGCTGACATACCGTTTCCACTGGATAGGAACACCAAAGGTTCTGCCACAACTCAAGTGGAGCCCCGTTGTCCCCTACTCGGCTGGAGATGAGGATTCCTTTCCCGGCTTCATCTGGAAAAGCTTTGCGGCATTTCTGTCACATCTCAAGTGGAGGCACTGTCAACAAGAAAGTTGAGAGGGACTCCAGGGGTCATGCAACCATTCCAAAAGACCCCCAAATGTCTCAGTCCACTCCAGATGAACCTGATTTCCTGGCACTGCCTCGACTGTTACCCCGAGTATTGACTCACACCACAGTGGCATGTTTGACAGCCCTGTGGCACCTGGAGGGAAAGCCACAGTTCCCTGTGTCAACTTGACGAGAAGCCTGACACTGCTGCTACAGCTCGGGAGGAAAGTGGACGTGCATGTCACCACTGGAGACCAGGCCTGAGTCTCCTCTGGAGACTCCAGAGGAACATCAAGATCCATGTCAGCACTGGAGAGGAAATCACAGATTCCGGGCTCNACGAGAAGCCTGACACTGCTGCTACAGCTCAGGATGAAAGTGGACGTGCATGTCACCACTGGAGACCAGGCCTGAGTCTCCTCTGGAGACTCCAGAGGAACATCAAGATCCATGTCAGCACTGGAGAGGAAATCACAGATTCCGGGCTCAACTTCAAATGAGAACTTAGGAATAGAAATCTACTTGAGAGGAATCCCAAGAGGCCACTAGCAACTAGCATGGAGACTTGGGTTTCCTGAGTCCACACAAGCGGGTCTCTGAGGTCCACATTTTAAACGGAGAGGGACCTATCACAACTAATGAAAAACCAGGAGATTCTCCCCTCCAGGTGAGATGAG
>SJYX01002383.1:11721-32344 GCA_006410675.1 Oreotragus oreotragus | reverse complement strand
GACAGCAAAACTGATAATTACCTTGATGGAATTAATTTATTGTATAATGCTTAATGATTTTTAATATACAAAAGCGTAGAATAAAATATTTCCTACAATCCATATGGCATCACATACAGTCAAATTAATGGAGCCAACATGCGTATAACATCATGATCATCTATTATCATTGTCCTTATGATTCTGATCAATCAAACTCACCAGGTATGAAATAACAAACTTTAAAGCTATAAGGAAGCTTTAGATATCACTTTGTGCATACGTAATCCAAGACAAGTATATACTGTTGCTGTTTTCAGTCCCTAAATCCTGTCTGACGCTTTTGTGATTCCATGGAATGTAGCCTGCCAGGCTCCTCTGTCCATGGAATTTCTCAGGCAAGAATACTGGAGTGGGTTGCCATTTTCTTCTTCAGGGGACCTTACCGATTCAGGAATTGAACCCACATCTCTTGTGTCTCCTGCATTGGCAGGCGGATATCCCAAAGCATATCTCATTTAAAAATTAAATTGAAACTATAATGTGACTGAAGTAACAGCAAAAATTTTTAAGATACTTTTCACAATTGGTCAAAATGATGTCCTGAAAAATTGAAAACCATCAAATATATTTCCTGATATGTTCCTGATATACAGTCATAGACACACAGCATTAATATTTATCCTCTCATCTGTAGTATTTTCATTTTCTCCTCTCAATCTAAAATCATATGCCTTTCTCAGTGCTTCTCTTCCTAACCCCCACAGCATCTAGTACATGCTTCTTTTAGGGTGTACCTTGGGGGTACTGTTTATAATGCTCTGCTGTCCTATTAGTTTCCTATACTAGATTGTAAAATTCTTCAGGGCCAGAACCTAGTTTAATTTGTAGTACTTGTGGAGGTAATATTTGTTGCCTAACAAAGGCTGAATCCTTATACAGAATTCCTTGATAGCAGAATTCTGACTGTATTTTAGGTGCACCCATAAATAATAGGTAGTCCAGTTCTTCCCTGAACCAGGATAAGCCAAGGATAGTAGCGTAGCATTGTAATTCTCTTTTATTACCAGTGATTAGTTTAGGCATAGTTGTTAGACATAATGCTGCTCAATGAGGGGCAGCATTTTAAGTGGCTTCTGGGAAAGATTTTTTTAAGCTTTAAAAAAAAAATCAAGAATGAGTTGACCACTCCCCTGCTTTGGAGACTTATCGTTCCTCATGTCAGGTCTGCTGCTGCAGAAATGATTTAGTAACCATGAGGGAGTTTGCCAGAGACACCAAGAACGGAAGACAACTGGTCTCTTGTTCATATCACTTAGCTCCTGAATCACCACCCCTGGGGTCATATATCTTCTTGGTATGAAAGATAAATGATTTTTTAATTAAAGTTGATAGACTGGAGTTTTCTGTTATTTGTGTCAATGTCTCTTATGTAAAGGTCAGGTTTTTTTCACTTTACTAGGTCCTAAAATATGTTAAATGAATAATAAACTATAGTTTCAATTAGAATGTAAACATCAGACTGGAAAAAAAAAATCGAGGCATGGTTTTTCTAGTAGTCATGTATGGATGTGAGCTGCTGCTGCTGCTAAGTCACTTCAGTCGTGTCCGACTCTGTGTGACCCCATAGACAGCAGCCCACCAGGCTCCCCCATCCCTGGGATTCTCCAGGCAAGAACACTGGAGTGGGTTGCCATTTCCTTCTCCAATGCATGGAAGAGAAAAGTGAAAGTGAAGTCGCTCAGTCTGTCCGACTGTTAGCAACCCCATGGACTGCAGCCCACCAGGCTCCTCTGTCCATTGGATTTTCCAGGTAAGAGTACTGGGGTGGGGTGCCATTGCCTTCCCCGAGGGATGTGAGAGTTGGACTATAAAGAAAGTTGGACTATAAAGAAAGCTGAACACAGAAGAACTGATGCTTTTGAACTCTGCTGTTGGAGAAGACTCTTGAGAGTCCCTTGGACTGCAAGGAGATCCAACCAGTGCATTCTAAAGGAGATCAGTCCTGAGTGTTCATTGGAAGGACTGATGTTGAAGCTGAAACTCCAATACTTTGGCCACCTGATGTGAAGAGCTGACTCATTAGAAAAGACCCTGATGCTGGGAAAGACTGAAAGGGGGAGAAGGGGATGACAGAGGATGAGATGGTTAGATGGCATCACCGACTCAATGGGCATGGGTTTGAGTAAACTCCAGGAGTTGGTGATGGACAGGGAGGCCTGTCGTGCTGCAGTCCATGGGGTCACAAACAGCTGGACATGACTGAGCTGAACTGAACTGAGCGCCTATATAAATTTCAATTTTTTCACTTTACTAGGCCCTAAAATATGTTAACTGAATAATAGATTATAGTTTCAATTAGAATGTGAACATTAGGCTAGAAAAATTTAGCAAAACTCTTATCTTTTGCATCAGAGCTACTTTATAAGATTTCTGAAATATCACCAGCAATATGAACTTCCAATAATCAAAGTTCTATCAAGTGTAATCTATTACAGAGATGATGAGTTGAATCCACAAGGCATTTATCTTTTGTCTTATTAAGAATTCTAGACTATGGAAGGAAATAAGCAAAATATTCAATTTCTATCACTTCACATTTGTAGTACTGAATATAAGTTACAGATTAAATGTAAAAAGCAAATCCCATTTAGAATTTCCATCTTGATTTGTGTATTAAGTGATAAAATATTATACTTTGCTATAAATTTTCATTTCTGATATTCAACTTTAATGAATACTCTCTTGACTCTAAATAGTATGGTTCATTTTTTTAAAATGAGAAGCCCAGAGTCATGGAGAACTTCAGATGTGGGAGGATATTATACCAAGAAAACATCAAACATTGCTTATACCAGGTCCTTTTCAAGTCAAATGCCATCATCTTTCTAGGCAAGAAAAAAGAGACTACATATGCGCCACACATCTTGCGATCTTGTTTGCAGCCTGTGACAGTAGAAAACTGAAACTATACAGGTGTAAGAAACAGCTTTGTGCTTTCTATGCAGATCTATACCCATGAGTTTAGTAATCAAATCATTATTTTTGTCAGGTCACCCATGCATTCCCTCAGAAGTTTTCAAGAATAAATGATCAAAGATAACTAGAGAAAAACTCAGATAGAAAGATTAAACCAGAAGTAAACTATACACAACTACAATATTCCCTTTAAATTTTTTTCTTTTTTTTAAAATATAAAGGAAGTTCTAGGAAATCTTAAAAAAAAATTTCCCTCTGGCTAAAAATATAAACAAGCATAACCCAATAGTTACAACTCCCTTATTCCCCTAAAAGTGGAGACAAGAAAGAGTTACAGCTTAATGTGTTCATATCTTTGACCTAACGACTGTACAAGAGAAAAGATGTTTGAAATTATTAGTGAAGAAAAACTTTAGTCCGATGTTCTTCACCAAACTATAATACTTTAAGTTCAAAATAATTGTTGAGGAAAGGTGAAGCAATTATAGAAAGTATTGTCAGGCTGTAAGTTCAGTGATGAAATGAGCCATGTTCATCTCCCTCACTTTCAGCTCTCAGCATATTACCTGGTGCAGAGAAAATTTTCTGGAATCACAATTCATTCACTCACCCACTCACTCATTCTACGTATCCATCCACAACTAGGTATTCAGCCTTACATTCATCCCAGGAATTAACCCAGCACCGGTGATACAGGCAGAACACAGGCAGTTTTGTCTTCAAGGAGTGGTGATTGATGATACAGTTAGGAAAGGAAGGAAGAACAAAACATAAATACTGTGAGGAAGTGCTAATGCTCAGTAGGTGACTGGTGGTTGTAATGGAAATATACAAAAATGTAATGAGAGTTAAAGAAAAAAATGGTGGGATTCATTTAGATTCAAAGGACGGCGAGAAGTTGGTGATGCTTTCTGAGAGGACCAGTCATATAGGTGGGAAGATAGATCTCTGCTGGCCACAAAGTCAAGGAAGGGGAAGGATTTGGAAAGGAAATGAACAAAGAAAGAGCCTGATGAAAGTCTGCTGAATGAATGTCATGGGAGAAGATGATGACTGAGAAGATGTCCCTTTTGTGATCAATATTTCTCCATGTTGGAATATTTCTGGAGATGCTTTCTTACCAGGCTCTCCCACTTTTTCTTTTTGTGTTTAAAATCTGTGATAGGCAGGTAAGAAGTACTGGTGCCAACCTTAAAAACAGTTCATTTTCTGGAATAGCCACAGAGTAATAATAAAAGGAAAAACAACAAGCATTTTATTTTGCTTTTCATACATACCACCACTGCTTTCATCTGCTTTTGCTCTGTTTTGATTTTTAACATGGTAAGAAGAACATAACACAAAATGATATTGTATTGGCTCAGAAATGAAACTGAACCTCAAGGTGATTAAGAGTTGGTTACTACACAATACTTCTAAATGGAAATCATATTAAATAGTATATGAAATATTACCATAACTAAGAGTATTTTCACTTAATTTTAGCTTCTGAATGCATCTAGGACATGTTATTTACAGCTTGCTAATTACTCAATTTTTGTCCTAAATATATGTGTGTGGGTGTTTATTTTTCATTGAATTTCAAAGGATATAAACATGAAGTACTAAAATCAAAACAGCTTCCACGGTGCCTTGTGCCAGTCATAATAAAGTCCTATAATTTATTTTTAAAGGCAGAGCATGTAGAATTCAAAATTTAACAAGGTTGTTGCTTACAGATCAGACTTAGTAAATCAATTTAACTTCTGTACTCCATACCTCAAGTCACTTCTGGCAAAATGTAATTCTTATCATAACACTTTTTCAGAAAACTCAGTTATTTCCAATTACTTATTTTACAGTCTGTACTTCTATATTTGATTTTAATAAAAATTCCAACAAGTTGTTTAACATTAATCATTGACTATAGTAATAACTCATGCCATTTACTTCCATGGACACTCTTCTTCATGAACTTGATATTGCTATCTATTTTAACAGACATATGTAACACAAAGAAGAAACTGATTACCTGAACAATATAAGACATTCAGTCAGAGAATTGGTTTTTTAAAAACTGTTTTAGAATCATAATATACCAGTAATGTAAACCAAGCCCTTGAGCACTAGTACGGTTCATGAATCTAGGAAATGTATTAAAATTTTGGCTGAAGAGCAGTTTTTGATATAACCTAGGCTTTGATATAGGAGAACAGCTAAGAAAAAGATTACTTATTGAAGTCAAGGTATAATCAAAAGCTTTTATATCATTCTAACAATAGTCATACTTATCAAGTGTATATATTGAAATTCTACAAGTTTAACTTTCATTGGACCTACATTCTATGAATTCAACCAACTATTAATCTCAAAATTATACTGCATGTGAAAAAGGGGATGCATTACAAATAGACAGTTTTATGACAGAGAGAAAATTACTGACAAGAAGTGCTAGGTTCTAACCCACTATGAAGCTGAGGGAACCTGAGCAAGTAACTTACTGCCTTTTCAACTCAGATTTTTAATCTGTTTTGCTTAACAACTGAGGACTAGCAGAAATCCTCACCTTTAGGACTTCCTCTAGTCCCAACTTCTTCAGGATAGGTCACAACTACTTGGAACTTGGAGAGATTAGGCTAGTAAGGCGGAGAACTCACTCCAGTGTTCTTGCCTGGAGAATCTCAGGGATGGGGGAGCCTGGTGGGCTGCCGTCCAGGGGGTCACACAGAGCCGGACATGACTGAAGCGACTTAGCAGCAGCAGTAGGCTAGCAAGGATTAAATTGAGATATGTGTCCAGTTAAGAGATATTCCAGTGTGCCATCTCCTCTACAATTCATCGTTGTCGTCTGCTTATTTTTACAAACTTTTTTCTTCCTGAAAATTCTTAAATTCTCAAGTCTTTTTGGGGCAAATGCCTGAAAGAATAAAGCTGTACAAGGAAATACAAATTGTAAATCTTCCTTCAAAAATAAAGACTGGAAAAATTCCACTATCACAAGAGCAAGAGTATCCTTGTTTCAAGACAGCTGGGATATTACTTAATTGTTATTTGTTTCTAGAGCGACAAACATTTTATAAACTCAAAATTGTTAAGTATATCAACTTGTAACAAACCACTGTGAATCTGAAAATAAACCATCACTAAAGCCAGTGCTGTTTAAATCAGGCCACTGTCCTGTTTTCGAGATATCAAACTAAGATCACATGGTTTTATTTGAATTTTGTGGATTAATAAAAATTGTTTATTTTCAGTATAAATTTCTACAAATAGAGATTATCACACACGAGATTAGATGTAACTATAAAGAGTTTTTGAAGGGAATGCTAAAGACTGGTAATTAATATGAACAGATAATGATAAAAATTCTCCCCTGAGAAAAATCTCACTGCAAGTGAAGTGTTGGCATTCTTTGCAGATGACTAGTCAAAAATGGCCTGAAAATACTGTTATAACTAAATGCTAACTTAAACTGAATGTGTTTGATAATCTCCAGGTACTTTCTTTAATTCTGTTTTCTATTTTCCCAAACTCTTAAGAATCTGAAGCTATGCATGTACATTTAGTTTAATTCTTGTCTCCTTCTGAAATAAATATGTTTAATACAACTGATAATAATGTCTCCTAGTGTTTACAGTACTGGAAAATGGCTCCCTGTACCTCATAAAATCGTGAGTGTCTGCTTTACCAGATGTGTATAAGAGACAGCTTATGACTATAATTAAAGTAGAAGAATTGAAAAAGGCGACACAATTTTTGTGACAGCAAAACTGATAATTACCTTGATGGAATTAATTTATTGTATAATGCTTAATGATTTTTAATATACAAAAGCGTAGAATAAAATATTTCCTACAATCCATATGGCATCACATACAGTCAAATTAATGGAGCCAACATGCGTATAACATCATGATCATCTATTATCATTGTCCTTATGATTCTGATCAATCAAACTCACCAGGTATGAAATAACAAACTTTAAAGCTATAAGGAAGCTTTAGATATCACTTTGTGCATACGTAATCCAAGACAAGTATATACTGTTGCTGTTTTCAGTCCCTAAATCCTGTCTGACTCTTTTGTGATTCCATGGAATGTAGCCTGCCAGGCTCCTCTGTCCATGGAATTTCTCAGGCAAGAATACTGGAGTGGGTTGCCATTTTCTTCTTCAGGGGACCTTACCGATTCAGGAATTGAACCCACATCTCTTGTGTCTCCTGCATTGGCAGGCGGATATCCCAAAGCATATCTCATTTAAAAATTAAATTGAAACTATAATGTGACTGAAGTAACAGCAAAAATTTTTAAGATACTTTTCACAATTGGTCAAAATGATGTCCTGAAAAATTGAAAACCATCAAATATATTTCCTGATATGTTCCTGATATACAGTCATAGACACACAGCATTAATATCTATCCTCTCATCTGTAGTATTTTCGTTTTCTCCTCTCAATCTAAAATCATATGCCTTTCTCAGTGCTTCTCTTCCTAACCCCCACAGCATCTAGTACATGCTTCTTTTAGGGTGTACCTTGGGGGTACTGTTTATAATGCTCTGCTGTCCTATTAGTTTCCTATACTAGATTGTAAAATTCTTCAGGGCCAGAACCTAGTTTAATTTGTAGTACTTGTGGAGGTAATATTTGTTGCCTAACAAAGGCTGAATCCTTATACAGAATTCCTTGATAGCAGAATTCTGACTGTATTTTAGGTGCACCCATAAATAATATGTAGTCCAGTTCTTCCCTGAACCAGGATAAGCCAAGGATAGTAGCGTAGCATTGTAATTCTCTTTTATTACCAGTGATTAGTTTAGGCATAGTTGTTAGACATAATGCTGCTCAATGAGGGGCAGCATTTTAAGTGGCTTCTGGGAAAGATTTTTTTAAGCTTTAAAAAAAAAATCAAGAATGAGTTGACCACTCCCCTGCTTTGGAGACTTATCGTTCCTCATGTCAGGTCTGCTGCTGCAGAAATGATTTAGTAACCATGAGGGAGTTTGCCAGAGACACCAAGAACAGAAGACAACTGGTCTCTTGTTCATATCACTTAGCTCCTGAATCACCACCCCTGGAGTCATGTATCTTCTTGGTATGAAAGATAAATGATTTTTTAATTAAACTTGATAGACTGGAGTTTTCTGTTATTTGTGTCAATGTCTCTTATGTACAGGCCAGGTTTTTTTCACTTTACTAGGCCCTAAAATATGTTAACTGAATAATAGATTATAGTTTCAATTAGAATGTGAACATTAGGCTAGAAAAATTTAGCAAAACTCTTATCTTTTGCATCAGAGCTACTTTATAAGATTTCTGAAATATCACCAGCAATATGAACTTCCAATAATCAAAGTTCTATCAAGTGTAATCTATTAGAGAGATGATGAGTTGAATCCACAAGGCATTTATCTTTTGTCTTATTAAGAATTCTAGACTATGGAAGGAAATAAGCAAAATATTCAATTTCTATCACTTCAAATTTGTAGTACTGAATATAAGTTACAGATTAAATGTAAAAAGCAAATCCCATTTAGAATTTCCATCTTGATTTGTGTATTAAGTGATAAAATATTATACTTTGCTATAAATTTTCATTCCTGATATTCAACTTTAATGAATACTCTCTTGACTCTAAATAGTATGGTTCATTTTTTTTAAATGAGAAGCCCAGAGTCATGGAGAACTTCAGATGTGGGAGGATATTATATCAAGAAAACATCAAACATTGCTTATACCAGGCCCTTTTCAAGTCAAATGCCATCATCTTTCTAGGCAAGAAAAAAGAGACTGCATATGCGCCACACATCTTGCGATCTTGTTTGCAGCCTGTGACAGTAGAAAACTGAAACTATACAGGTGTAAGAAACAGCTTTGTGCTTTCTATGCAGATCTATCCCCATGAGTTTAGTAATCAAATCATTATTTTTGTCAGGTCACCCATGCATTCCCTCAGAAGTTTTCAAGAATAAATGATCAAAGATAACTAGAGAAAAACTCAGATAGAAACATTAAACCAGAAGTAAACTATACACAACTACAATATTCCCTTTAAATTTTTTTCTTTTTTTTTAAATATAAAGGAAGTTCTAGGAAATCTTAAAAAAAATTTCCCTCTGGCTAAAAATATAAACAAGCATAACCCAATAGTTACAACTCCCTTATTCCCCCAAAAGTGAAGGAGACAAGAAAGAGTTACAGCTTAAAGTGTTCATATCTTTGATCTAACGACTGTACAAGAGAAAAGATGTTTGAAATTATTAGTGAAGAAAAACTTTAGTCCGATGTTCTTCACCAAACTATAATACTTTAAGTTCAAAATAATTGTTGAGGAAAGGTGAAGCAATTATAGAAAGTATTGTCAGGCTGTAAGTTCAGTGATGAAATGAGCCATGTTCATCTCCCTCACGTTCAGCTCTCAGCATATTACCTGGTGCAGAGAAAATTCTCTGGAATCACAATTCATTCACTCACCCAGTCACTCATTCTACGTATCCATCCACAACTAGGTATTCAGCCTTACATTCATCCCAGGAATTAACCCAGCACCGGTGATACAGGCAGAACACAGGCAGTTTTGTCTTCAAGGAGTGGTGATTGATGATACAGTTAGGGAAGGAAGGAAGAACAAAACATAAATACTGTGAGGAAGTGCTAATGCTCAGTAGGTGACTGGTGGTTGTAATGGAAATATACAAAAATGTAATGAGAGTTAAAGAAAAAAATGGTGGGATTCATTTAGATTCAAAGGACGGCGAGAAGTTGGTGATGCTTTCTGAGAGGACCAGTCATATAGGTGGGAAGATAGATCTCTGCTGGCCACAAAGTCAAGGAAGGGGAAGGATTTGGAAAGGAAATGAACAAAGAAAGAGCCTGATGAAAGTCTGTTGAATGAATGTCATGGGAGAAGATGATGACTGAGAAGATGCCCCTTTTGTGATCAATATTTCTCCATGTTGGAATATCTCTGGAGATGCTTTCTTACCAGGCTCTCCCACTTTTTCTTTTTGTGTTTAAAATCTGTGATAGGCAGGTAAGAAGTACTGGTGCCAACCTTAAAAACAGTTCATTTTCTGGAATAGCCACAGAGTAATAATAAAAGGAAAAACAACAAGCATTTTATTTTGCTTTTCATACATACCACCACTGCTTTCATCTGCTTTTGCTCTGTTTTGATTTTTAACATGGTAAGAAGAACATAACACAAAATGATATTGTATTGGCTCAGAAATGAAACTGAACCTCAAGGTGATTAAGAGTTGGTTACTACACAATACTTCTAAATGGAAATCATATTAAATAGTATATGAAATATTACCATAACTAAGAGTATTTTCACTTAATTTTAGCTTCTGAATGCATCTAGGACATGTTATTTACAGCTTGCTAATTACTCAATTTTTGTCCTAAATATATGTGTGTGGGTGTTTATTTTTCATTGAATTTCAAAGGATATAAACATGAAGTACTAAAATCAAAACAGCTTCCACGGTGCCTTGTGCCAGTCATAATAAAGTCCTATAATTTATTTTTAAAGGCAGAGCATGTAGAATTCAAAATTTAACAAGGTTGTTGCTTACAGATCAGACTTAGTAAATCAATTTAACTTCTGTACTCCATACCTCAAGTCACTTCTGGCAAAATGTAATTCTTATCATAACACTTTTTCAGAAAACTCAGTTATTTCCAATTACTTATTTTACAGTCTGTACTTCTATATTTGATTTTAATAAAAATTCCAACAAGTTGTTTAACATTAATCATTGACTATAGTAATAACTCATGCCATTTACTTCCATGGACACTCTTCTTCATGAACTTGATATTGCTATCTATTTTAACAGACATATGTAACACAAAGAAGAAACTGATTACCTGAACAATATAAGACATTCAGTCAGAGAATTGGTTTTTTAAAAACTGTTTTAGAATCATAATATACCAGTAATGTAAACCAAGCCCTTGAGCACTAGTACGGTTCATGAATCTAGGAAATGTATTAAAATTTTGGCTGAAGAGCAGTTTTTGATATAACCTAGGCTTTGATATAGGAGAACAGCTAAGAAAAAGATTACTTATTGAAGTCAAGGTATAATCAAAAGCTTTTATATCATTCTAACAATAGTCATACTTATCAAGTGTATATATTGAAATTCTACAAGTTTAACTTTCATTGGACCTACATTCTATGAATTCAACCAACTATTAATCTCAAAATTATACTGCATGTGAAAAAGGGGATGCATTACAAATAGACAGTTTTATGACAGAGAGAAAATTACTGACAAGAAGTGCTAGGTTCTAACCCACTATGAAGCTGAGGGAACCTGAGCAAGTAACTTACTGCCTTTTCAACTCAGATTTTTAATCTGTTTTGCTTAACAACTGAGGACTAGCAGAAATCCTCACCTTTAGGACTTCCTCTAGTCCCAACTTCTTCAGGATAGGTCACAACTACTTGGAACTTGGAGAGATTAGGCTAGTAAGGCGGAGAACTCACTCCAGTGTTCTTGCCTGGAGAATCTCAGGGATGGGGGAGCCTGGTGGGCTGCCGTCCAGGGGGTCACACAGAGCCGGACATGACTGAAGCGACTTAGCAGCAGCAGTAGGCTAGCAAGGATTAAATTGAGATATGTGTCCAGTTAAGAGATATTCCAGTGTGCCATCTCCTCTACAATTCATCGTTGTCGTCTGCTTATTTTTACAAACTTTTTTCTTCCTGAAAATTCTTAAATTCTCAAGTCTTTTTGGGGCAAATGCCTGAAAGAATAAAGCTGTACAAGGAAATACAAATTGTAAATCTTCCTTCAAAAATAAAGACTGGAAAAATTCCACTATCACAAGAGCAAGAGTATCCTTGTTTCAAGACAGCTGGGATATTACTTAATTGTTATTTGTTTCTAGAGCGACAAACATTTTATAAACTCAAAATTGTTAAGTATATCAACTTGTAACAAACCACTGTGAATCTGAAAATAAACCATCACTAAAGCCAGTGCTGTTTAAATCAGGCCACTGTCCTGTTTTCGAGATATCAAACTAAGATCACATGGTTTTATTTGAATTTTGTGGATTAATAAAAATTGTTTATTTTCAGTATAAATTTCTACAAATAGAGATTATCACACACGAGATTAGATGTAACTATAAAGAGTTTTTGAAGGGAATGCTAAAGACTGGTAATTAATATGAACAGATAATGATAAAAATTCTCCCCTGAGAAAAATCTCACTGCAAGTGAAGTGTTGGCATTCTTTGCAGATGACTAGTCAAAAATGGCCTGAAAATACTGTTATAACTAAATGCTAACTTAAACTGAATGTGTTTGATAATCTCCAGGTACTTTCTTTAATTCTGTTTTCTATTTTCCCAAACTCTTAAGAATCTGAAGCTATGCATGTACATTTAGTTTAATTCTTGTCTCCTTCTGAAATAAATATGTTTAATACAACTGATAATAATGTCTCCTAGTGTTTACAGTACTGGAAAATGGCTCCCTGTACCTCATAAAATCGTGAGTGTCTGCTTTACCCTATCCATTTTATTTCCTCAATAATAATAACGGCATTTTTAGCTTTTCCTATCTGAGGTTTATTAGAATACTGGCATAGTCAAGTAAGGAAGTTTTAAGAACATTTCATTTCAAGTATCCTAAGGAAATCATTTCCTGACAATTAAAATCTAACCAGGAGCTCATAAGTGCTGTTGTAAAAGAAAATGACCCTTCTGACAGAAGAAAAGATGGGCATTTTCAACCATTCTGTTGAAAACTTGAAATAAATGATAGACATGACTAGAACACTGGTTGGAATTTTATAGCTTTGGAATTTTATAGCTTTTGATACACTCATTATCTAAAAAAAAAAAAGGCTTTGACTTTCAAATATCCTAAGATTAAAAGCAAGGAACGGACAACATTGTCAACATTGACCACGTTTCTTACAGTAAATGCCTCACTGGGAAAGGTGAAGGATAATCCTGGTAGTTAAAATTCAAGAAGAGATTTTGCTGAGGATAAGAGGTGTCTTTACTGCCATCAGAATGCCCCCAAAATAGATGGTTGTCATTTGATAATTTTTTTTAAAAAAAGATTAAAAGCAAGGAACAGACAACATTGTCAACATTGACCACGTTTCTTACAGTAAATGCCTCACTGGGAAAGGTGAAGGATAATCCTGGTAGTTAAAATTCAAGAAGAGATTTTGCTGAGGATAAGAGGTGTCTTTACTGCCATCAGAATGCCCCCAAAATAGATGGTTGTCATTTGATAATTTTTTTTAAAAAATCAAGACTAAAATCATTAAAGTGAAAAAAATTAAACATTTTCATAGATGTTGATTCTGTGAAGACAAACACACTTCCTCCTGTTCTTAGAAGCTAAAAACTGATCGGTAACCAATAGGTAACTTGAGTCTCCCTGGCCCATTGGTTTATAGCCTATGATAAGAATCTATGCCCGGTGATGCCACAGTTATGTCTAATTCTGATATGCAACAGAATTGCCCCTGACAGCTCTTCATACTTTGTTTCTCTCAAGATTTTAATCAGAGAAAAAAAAAAAAAAAACTCCATTTATTAATAACAAGTTATTTCCTTTAATTTTCCTTTTCTTTTTTCCCTTATCAAAAATGGTGCGGTAACTCATAAGTACGACAAACAAACGATTTTCATTTGCTGGAAAAATGGAAATTTCCTGCAGCTGTTTCACAAATGTCCTAAGAGAATCATTTGCGGCCTGTAAGGAGCCTTTATTAGAAATAAGGAACGTAGCCGGCAAGCAGATTAAATGGCTCTTTCCCTAAAGCTGCGTCTGCTTTTAAGTCAATAAAATATTCGGATCGTTTAAAACTATCGAACATGTGGCATACAATAGTTTCAAGTGAATACAACTTTGCTAGCGTAATCCTCTCCTTAAAGTTGGTGGAGGGCTTTAGGAAAATAACTCACTCTGTGAAACTTCTTAGGCAGCCGGTGTTGTCCTCTTGCCTGGGATTTTCACAAGGCTGCAGTATACTGGAAGGTTCATAGGTCTTGAAACAGATCAGAATTTTGGTGAAGTCATAACTCTGTCTCAGGTATAAAACCTGCCTGCCAGTTCAGGAGCCACAGAAGACGCAGGTTTGATCCCTGGGTCGGTAAGATCCCCTGGAGGAGGAAATGGCAACTCATTCCAATAGTCTTTCCTGGGAAATCCCATGGACAGAGGAGTCTGGCAGGCTACAGTCCATGGGATTGCAAAAAGTTGTACACCACTGAACACACACACACAAACACAACTCTGTAATTTAATAGCCGGGAAACCTCGGGTAAGTAAACTTTACCCTTCCAAGTCTCAGGGTCTCAGTAACAAGGGAATAGCTATCTCTCCTAAAGGAGAGCAAGACAGTTTTCACATTCTGCTCAACTTGACTCAATTGTAGGCAGGGCTCCAGGCTTCTCTATCCTTCCCTATTTCCTAGAGTTTGCTTAAACTCTTGTCTATTGAGTCAGTGATGCTATCCAACCATCTCATCCTCTGTCGCACGATTTTTAAATTACTTTGAATCACTGTTTTCTTTTTAATTAAAAAAAGGGTCATACATAGAGTTATAGAAAACAGTTTGAGAACCAACCAGATTTATTGATGTTTTGCCATAGATGATTGAATTCCATCCATCTGTCTCTCTCTTATGAAATAAAATATTACAGAAATAAAATACCCAAATAAGTAATAATGGTTGTTCAGTAAATATTACTTTTTTCTCTATCTCCCTCTCTTTCCAAGCACACAATTCTTCTCAGAACAGAGATCCTTGAAAATCCCACATGTCTTTTTACCCCCAAAAGATCAGGTATATGGGTATGATACGGCTGTTAAACAACTTTTGTTTTTTATGTAAGACCAGATTCAACAGATTCAAGGAATCAAACAGCAAGTTAT
Source organism: Oreotragus oreotragus (assembly GCA_006410675.1). Classification (NCBI taxonomy): domain Eukaryota; kingdom Metazoa; phylum Chordata; class Mammalia; order Artiodactyla; family Bovidae; genus Oreotragus; species Oreotragus oreotragus. Next base: position 17,486 of record SJYX01002383.1, on the reverse strand, counting down.
ATTCCTGGCATCTGCTGAGCTGGTCTGCACATTAGTGCCTGTTACAGTGATGGGGCTTTTTGACAGCTGCCTCTTGGCCAGAGGATCCAGAAGATCTCCAGCCCAAATACAGTGCCACCCACACCAAATTCCAAGCAGAGAGGGCAAATACTTTGTTCCCTAAGCCAAACTCTAAGTTTTCTCTTTAGAAACAGATACAGTCATGGCACAGGGATATCAGAGAGCCGTCTCATCAAGAGGCATGGGGATGGCATGGACAGTAATATTAACTGTAAAATCTTAAAGACCGAGAGAGTCTGAATGTGATCTGAGTTAATCCAAAGAAATCCCCCTTTACAAGAGGCTCTCTGAGTGAAAAATAGAACACAAATCACTCACTATCAGTTTGATTTTCATGAGTATAAAAATGGCTTTTTATTCTCTAGTAAGATCACTCCGAAGACTATTTGGAGCCACTTTAAAATCCATTTTAATTAGATTCCATTTCTCTGAACATTGCTACATGACTCTTAAAGGGGAATGATACAAAATATGTGAATTTTTAATAAAAGTGCTTTTTCAAAGGTGAGTTTCCTGTTATGGAATAAGTAATCAGTGACATACCAAGATCTCTGTTGAAATATTTGATAATTTTTTTGAAATGCTTTACAACATTTTTCAATCCATATCATCTTATGACAGGCTTCAGTTCAACTTATTAACTGGCAGTATTTATTTCTAAGAGTAATTACAACCAGATCAGAAGAGAGCACTGCAAATTATTTATAAGTATTAATATTAATAGTTAATATATCATTTGAATATTTTTAATGACTATCCTTATTGTAAGCTTATGCTCTGAATGTCAACAATAACTTTTATTTGTTTAGCCAAAGAGCATAAAAACAAAAGAATAAAGAAAATTTAAAGTTTGTTAAATTTAGTGAAGGATATAAGCTGATCATGAAAAATAAACATAATTAATAGAAAATTAATCTTTAAGTAGTTATGCAGAATATTATTTTTCTAAATTTTGAAAACTGACTTCTACTTCCTTGCCATAAAAATAAAACACATATACAGACACTTAAAGCTTGTTTAAAGCACATGTGGAAAATACCACAATATATTTGAGCTTGTTATAATTAATTAACATGACTTGTAGAAAGAAGAATTTCAGGGAGGCCATGAAGACTGTAAGATTTCTAGCAATGTCAGGATATTATATCTGATGCTTTAGCTTAAATACACCATCAGAAAATATGAATAACAAATGACAATGAATTATTGTCATAAAAGTAGGATAATATTCTCTATTCATATTTAACTTAGAATTACTGATTCCTTGTATATTACAGATACTTAAGCAATATTCTTAAAATGTTTGCAATTCAACTTTTGGTTTCTCTCACCACTTAATATCAAGTTTTACTTTTCACTTTTTAAAACAATGATGCAGTAAATCACAGAAAATTTGAGTGCCAACATAATACACAGAAGACATACATTCCCCAATTTCTATTGACCTTAAGTACATCTCTAGCTCAGGGATTATCTTTTTAATGTTGTATTAACCAAAACAAGATTTTAGTGTTCCACATAAGCCCTTTAAAATATAGATTTCTAAGTACATTCTTCCCTTGCTTATATGGGAAAAGGAAAATATAAATAGACCCCATATTGATTTCATGCTGCTGCAATTAGGATAAAATAATATCAGATCTATCATTCTCTGTCTATTATTATTTAGTGGTTCTTAAAATGCTGATATCCTAGAATCACCTGGGTAATTTAAAAATAGTCTAATATTGAGCTGACTGTGAGCGATTCTGATTGAACTGGTTCAGGATGAACATGTTGTAAATCTTCCCAGGTGATTCCGATATTTGGCCAGCACTGAGATCCACTCTGGTATAGCACAAAAGCAAAGGGACAGACTCAGAGGACATCTGAAATATTCCTCAGCACAGTGGTGCTCCACTTTCTATACCATTCAGCTCTAAGAAATGTTAGAACATATATNGAACATGTTGTAAATCTTCCCAGGTGATTCCGATATTTGGCCAGCACTGAGATCCACTCTGGTATAGCACAAAAGCAAAGGGACAGACTCAGAGGACATCTGAAATATTCCTCAGCACAGTGGTGCTCCACTTTCTATACCATTCAGCTCTAAGAAATGTTAGAACATATATTCTGGGATTTCTTCATCTCTCCATCTGGAAAACATCAGTTTTTTCTTTGGTACAATTAGCACTCCTCTTTTATAAGAACCCTGCATTTATTCTGATTTGTAATAACATCCCCAGATCAGCAAAGGAGATTAAAAAGAATCTCAAACCAATGGAGTTAGTCTCCCACACTCGTGAAAATCCTGCTTTCCACAGCACTGTCTGCTCAGAAGCTATATATAGGCATCTTTTATCCTCTACCACCTTCACTGGTGTTTGTTTCCTCTCTCCCATTTTTTTTTTTAAAGAAGCTATTTTCCTAGGAAGTTCAGAAAGGAGTGCAAGAAACTGTGTTCTTATATTAGTTTCTGTGTATGAATTCTGTCAGTGAAAAAAAAAAAAAACCTTCCACAGTTCTGTTTGCCTATATAAACCCAGATGAATTGTTAGTATTTAACTCAATATAGAAAAGAAGTTAAGATACCTAAAGGTAATATATACTACCAGTTCCAATTCCAATCCTCTTTTGTTTAAAGGACTAGTATGGATCAGCTGCTGTTTCTATCAGTCCATAGGTTATAAGAAATCCAGTATAGCTTCCCTCATGTCATGGATTAGGAAATTTATGAGGTCTAACCTTTATAACCTAAGCTAAGTAAATGTCACACATCTTAACCATCAGCAAGAAAGCTCTCACACACACTGAACCAAAGATACAAAAACAGTCTTTTCAAATTTCATTCCAATCTCCCCAAGCATTGCAAAGCACAATACATTAAATAAGGGCCATGGCAAAAGCTATAGGAAATGGTAATCAATAAAACACTTCACAGCAGACTGTTCACTCCATGAGTTCTGTCAACAAATATATTGAGAGGACTGCTCATCTTTAAAAAAAAATGATTTTATCAAGCACAACAGAACATTCTGGATTCAGTTCACAGAATAAGTGCTCTAACAGAAAACATGGGGGTTCAATTTTCTAGGCTTGGAAAATAAATTTGATGTAAGGGCTGAACTGAACCATGGAAAAATAATTAGACTTTCCTCACTGAGAAGAAAATTTATACAACTTGTCTATTTACTCCAGTAAGTGGAGCCAGGTTTAGGGTGGCTTAAGGAGAATGCTATCTATAACATTCCAGTTGCAAATAGTATTTACCTCTTTTTCCTTTGAGTTTGGCCGTGTAGTCCTTGCTGCCTCAGAGTACTCAGATGTCCTTGACTATACCAGCGTAGTGATCTGGTAGAGCTTAGGCAAGATGGATCCTGAATGCATGCGGGGAAAGACAGTGTGCGGCTGCTGCTGCTGCGTCGCTTCAGTCGTGTCCAGCTTTGTGGGACCCCTTAGACGGCAGCCCACCAGGCTCCTCCGTCCCTGGGATTCTCCAGGCAAGAACATTGGAATGGGCTGCCATTTCCTTCTCCAAAGCATGAAAGTGAAAAGTCAAAGTGAAGTCGTCCAGTCGTGTCTGACCCTCAGCGACCCCATGGACTGCAGCCTTCCAGGCTCCTCCGTCCATGGGATTTTCCAGGCAAGAGTACTGGAGTGGGGTGCCATTGCCTTCTCTGGAAAGACAGTATAAACTTAACTAAAAGCCTCAGTCTCATCAGAACATTTACAAGACACACCTGACTTTCACAAAGCCCTCTTTAAACAACACACCTGAGTCACAAATTTCTCATATCAGCCATCTACATTCCTGGGAAGGAAAATGTCTTTCTTCTACATTGCTGTTAAAGTAGAGTGTATCTTCAAATTCAAAAAGGTATGTCAAATAAAATAGCTGCATGCTACATAAACTTAGTCTAAGCAGTAAAAAATACAACTCAGCCTTCACATATTAAATGTATAGCCTTCACTTTATTCCATTGTATTCGGCTCACTTTTTAGATATGAGATTTTAATTGCTTATCTTTTTTCAATTTTCTTTTTACTTCCCTTCCTTCTTTGTCTAGCACTTTCAGCATATGTGATAAACCTTACATTACTAGCTCACATTTTCTTGCTTAAAGATCCCATTTCTCATGCATCAATATGCAGCAATCTGTCTTCTACTGGGAACTGGTTAAGTACCCAAGAATGCATTTCATATCAAGTGAGGAAACTTCCAGTTCTCTACACGAATTCAAATGAGTTTACTTGTCCTACTAAGAGGTCTGTTTTATAGCCTATTAAGTGAAGAGACTGCATTTAATCATCTAAGTTTCTTTTACTCTAATATCTTTTTTAAGTGAAAGTAGATAATAATTGCCTTTCCATAATATTGTTAATTTAAGAGATAATATGCATTGAAATTCATATTTGTTTAATTAATAGTTGGATATTTTTTCCAAAGGCATTTTTAAGTTTTATACTTTTGAATTTTTACCTGTGTTGTACCCATTTTACTACTGTGGGTTTTTAATATTTTATTTGTAATGAAAAGATTGAGATAAATAGTGGAAATCGACCGAGCAAGATTTACAAAAGCTCCTCTCTTGAAACAGAGAGGGTAAATTATTTCAGGCTGGGCTCAGGAGAAGGTACAGTAATAGGAACTGAGTAAGGCCTGCTAGGGGAGAAGGCAATGGCACCCCACTGCAGTACTCTTGCCTGGAAAATCCCATGGACAGAGGAGCCTGGTTGGCTGCAGTCCATGGGGTGGCTACGAGTTGGACATGACTGAGCGACTTCACTTTCACTTTTCACTTTCATGCATTGGAGAAGGAAATGGCAACCTACTCCAGTATTCTTGCCTGGAGAATCCCAGGGACAGAGGAGCCTGGTGGGCTGCCGTCTGTGGGATCACACAGAGTCGGACACAACAGAAGCGACTTACCAGCAGCAGCAGCAGCAAGGCCTGCCAGGAGGTTGGCCATTTTGACTACTTGGTGGGAGCAGTCTTACTAGTGTTGAGCTCCCTTAGATTAGGTGCCTCAGAAAGGTTTTTTACTCCCTAATTAGCTCCCTAAATTAGCAGTCTCTGAAAGGTTTTTGCTAGAACTGAACTGCCAAGCCCACACTTAAGAATTTTAAACAGCAGATTATCCTGAGTTTTGAAACTTTCTGGATTGAGATGAAATAGTGAAAGGAAATTTTCTCTGTTGGTATTTGCAAAATTGCTTTTGAACTCTGGTGTTGGAGAAGACTCTTGAGAGTCCTTGGACTACAAGGAGAGCCAACCAGTCCATCCTAAAGGAAATCAGTCCTGAATATTCACTGCAAGAACTGATATTGAAGCTGAAGCTCCAATACTTTGGCCACCTGATGCGAAGAGTTGACTCTTGTAAAGACCCTGATGCTAGGAAAGATTAAAGGCAGGAGGAGAACGGGATGACAGAGGATGAGATGGTTGGATGGCATCACCAACTCAATGGGCATGAGTTTGGGTAAACTCCGGGAGTTGGTGATGGACAGGGATGCCTGGCATGCTGAGGTTCATGGGGTCACAAAGAGTTGGACACGACTGAGTGATTTAACTGATACTGATACTGACCTGCAGAATAGTCTGGCAGCTGAGGTAAGAGTATGAGTGAAAAACAGGAGACAATGTAATGTCAGAATGTAGGGGATAAAAGCCTCTCTAAGGAGAGTGTGATTGAGTATGGCATTACCACACACACCCCCCACAC
>SJYX01002382.1:215624-239179 GCA_006410675.1 Oreotragus oreotragus | reverse complement strand
TATATATATATATATATATATATATATAATGAATATAAAACTCATCATTTTTTAATTATCCACAGATTTACGTTTAGGTTGCTTCTTTATCTTGCTATTGTGAATAATGCTGAAATAAAAATGGACATACAAATATCTCTTTGATATCCAGTTTTCACATTCTTTGCATTTATACCCAGAAATGGAATTGCTAGATCATATAGTACTTCTAATTTTTTGTTTATTTGTTTGCTTGTTTTTTTTTAATAAAACATGTTTAATCAAGTAATACATGAAAAACTTATTTGTTGTTGTTCAGTCTCTCACTTGTGTCCAACACTTTGCAATCCATAAACTGCAGCACTCCAGGCTTCCCATCCCTCACTTTCTCCCAGACATTGTTCAAAATCTTGGCCACTATGTCTATGATGCCATCCATCACATCCTCTGTTGCCCCTCCTCCTCCTGCCCTCAATCTTTCCCAGTATCAGGGTCTTTTCCAGTGATTTGGCTCTTCACATCATATGGCCAAAGTATTGGCAGTTCAACATCAGTCCTTCCAAAGAATATTCAGGATTGATTTCCTTTAGGATTGACAGGTTTGATCTCCTTGCTGTCCAAGGGACTCTGTTTTTAATGTTCTCTATTGTAGCTGTACCAATTTACATTCCCACCAACAGTGTACAAAGAATCCTTTTTCTCCACTCCCTCACCAACACTTAGCTCCTAAATTTTTGTTGATGGCCATTAAAATAGGTGTGAATAGCTCATTTGGCTTTATAATGCATTTCCCTAATATGCACTGCATATCATGATTAGTGATATCGAGCACATTTTCATATATGTATTGGCTAACTTGATATCTTTGTTGCAAAAATGTCCATGTGATTCCTCTATTCAATTGGTAGTCATTACTTTTTGTCAATGAGTTGTAAAAATTTTCTGTAATTTTTTCAGATATATGGTTTGCAATTTTTTCATTCCAGATATTGCCTTTGCATTTTTTTGATGTTTTTGTTTCCTGCTCAGAAGCATTTTTTAAGTAACAAGCACTGTTTTTAAACAAAAGATGGTTGGTAATCACACTAAAGTATATACTCTCCCTATATCTATATACATATATATTCATATATTTTAAATCTTTATTTAGAATATGCCTAATTTATCATAGCTTATTGTTACTCTACAATTTACATTTATTTTATAAACTTTAATTTCAAATATTTTTATATTACAGATTGTGAAGATATTGTACAGTGTCTATGTAAACTGCTGCCAGTTTCCCCTATTATTCATATCTTACATTAAATTGATTTGTTACAATTAATGAACCATTATTGATGCTATTGTCTCTAGTAGTAGTATTAGCAGTAGTAGTAATCAAATCCATGATTTATTCAGATTTTCTTAGTTTCCAGCTGCTATCTTTTTGCTGTTCTAGGATCCTATTCAGGATGTATTTATTCATGTTGCACTTATTCATCATGTTTCCCTGGACTTCTCTTTTCTGTGACAATTTCTCTGACTGCCCATACAATTTATTAATTTGACTTTTTGAGAACTACTGGAAAAGTACTCTATTGAACGTCCTTCAATAACTATTTTAACTTTTTTTACTCAGGATATTTTCTCTTCTCCGCCATTCATTCATTTATATAACTATCAATTATGGATATTTGTTTGACACATTGTATTATAATCAATTAATTCTGCAGTTAGTTGCTCAAATTATCAGCTATTAGAAGGCTTTCAGTTCACTCCTGTGTGACTTTGACATGCCCGCATTATGTAAGTGAGAGGGTAACAAATAGGAAGGCTGGAAGTCCCCAAGCAGCAGGAGGAAATAAACTGCAAGTGGCAGATTTTTTCTTTCCCCCTTTTTCTGTTGACAAAACTGGTTCTGCCTAAGACTAACATTATTATTAATTTTTTTTCAACCTTGGGCTGATAATGGCTAAACAAACCTACATTCATGTCAATTGTTTTATGGCTGGAGAATGCCACACTTCATGCCATTCTATCTCAAAAACATGGGTGAAATTCCCTCAGCCTTGAGGTATCTCTCTTATCTGATTGAAAGTAAAAGTGAAAGCCGCTATCAGTTGTGCCTGACACTTTGCAAGCCAATGGGGTGTCCATGGAATTCTCTAGGCCAGAACACTGGAGTGGGTATCCTATCCCTTCTCCAGGGCATCTCTCCAACTCAGGGATCAAATCCAGGTCTTCCACATTGCAGGCGGATTCTTTACCAGGTGAGACACAAGAGAAGCCCAAGAATACTGGAAAAGGTAGCCTATCCCTTCTCCAGTGGATCTTCCCAACCTATGAATTGAACTGGGGTCTGCTGCATTGTAGGTGAATTGGTTATCAACTGAGCTAGCAGGGAAGCCCCAGCAGCTCACTAATAGACATAAAACACCTTGCTAAAAGCTGGCAAGCAGGCACTCTTTCTGTCCCCTTCTGATGTCTATAGCAGAAGCTTACCCTGTCTCTGTTACACTTTAATAAATCTTTGCTACACAAAAAGTAGCAAGTAGTTAAGCCTCATCTCTGAAACTGTATCGAAATCTTCTCCAGAGGTCACAAATTCCATCAAAACACATGGCTTGCAGCAGGAACCTTTCATATATTGATATTTTTAGTTGAGCCTTTTTTCACTCTCTGGCACCTTAAGATGATCTGACTAATTTGAATATTTTCTGTCCTAGTCATAGGATGTGTCATTACTTTAATCACCTCTGGTTCCATTAATTTGAGAATGGTATCAGAAGCCAATTCTCTTAGTGTGCTCATTACTCCCAGGATATTATTGAATTCTGATCCTCTAATTTGAGAAACAAAAAACTATGTGCATACTGCCTTATGTATATATGCATACCTATAAATATTTCTGTTTGTGACCACTTGTATTCATATTAAGCTAAACTTGAGTTCATACCAATAACTCCAAATCTAACCCCTTAGAAAATGGATTAATCTACACTCTTCCCCTTGTAACCTTAACTCAGTGGTAAGAAACTTGGCACCCCACAGTAATTAATTGTTTAGTTTTAACGTACACACACTGTAGTTTCAGAATTATTAACCCATGTCTCCAAAAAAGAACATTATCAAGTAGAGTACAGAGTTTCATAAAACTTGTTTTAATCTTACAATGGAGAAGGCAATGGCACCCCACTCCAGTACTCCTGCATGGAAAATCCCATGCATGGAGGAGCCTGGTAGGCTGCAGTTCATGGGATCGCGAAGGATCAGATATGACTGAGCGACTTCACTTTCACTTTTCACTTTCATGCATTGGAGAAGGAAATGGCAACCCACTCCAGTGTTCTTGCCTGAAGATTTCCAAGGATGGCAGAGCCTGATGGGCTGCTGTCTATGGGATCACACAGAGTCCGACATGACTGAAGTGACTTAGCAGCAGCAGCAGTCTTACAATTCTTGTGCTTTAATCCTCTGGATTTTAATCACTTCCAAACTGAGTTAGGCCAGCAATTTTTTTCTCCCATCACCTTCCATGGAGTTGTTTCATGATTTTGTGTAACAGTTCAGTTTAGTCGCTCAGTCGTGTACGACTCTTTGTGGCTCCATGAATTGCAGCACGCCAGGCATCCCTGTCCATCACCAACTCCCGGAGTTTACCCAAACTTATGTCCATCGAGTCGGTGATGCCATCCAGCCATCTCATCCTTTGTCATCTCCTTCTCCTACTCCCCCCAATCCCTCCCAGCATCAGAGTCTTTTCCAGTGAGTCATTTCTTTGCATGAGGGTTCTAAGTTTGCTGGCATACTGAAAGCAGTACATTCACAGCACCATCTTTCAGGATTTGAAATAGCTCAACTGGAATTCCATGACCTCCACTAACTTTGTTCATTGTGATGCTTCTTAAGGCCCACTTGACTTCGTATTCCAGGATGTTTGGTTCTAGGTGAGTAATCACAGCATCATGATTAGCTTCGTTGTGAAGCTCTTTTTTCTATAGTTCTTCTGTGTATTCTTGCCACCTGTTCTTACTATCTTCTGATTCTGTTAGGTCCATACCATTTCTGTCCTTTATCGAGCTCATCTTTGCATGAAATATTCCGTTTGTATCTCTAATTTTCTTGAAGAGATCTCTAGTCTTTCCCATTCTATTGTTTTCCTCTATTTCTTTGCATGAATCACTGAGGAAGTCTTTCTTATCTCTCTTTGATATTCTTTGGAACTCTGCATTCAAATGGATATATCTTTTTTTTTTTTTTTTCTCATTTGCTTTTCACTTATCTTTTTTTACAGCTATTTGTAATGCCCCTCAGACAGCCATTTTGCTTTTTTGCATTTCTTTTTTTTTTTTTGGGGGGGGGGGACTGTCTAAAATCATTTTTATCCCATTAAAAAAAAAAGCTCTCATTTTTAGCTTTCTGACATTTATCCTTGGTTCCTGCAAACTCAAATATTTCTGTTTTGGTGATCATGTCAGAAAATCTGCTTTTGATCTTTTGAATTAACTGTTCTTATGAAAACTTTCTTGTTACAATATACAATCAACATAAGAATGTTTATTGCTACATTGTGCAACATTTCAAATATATTTAATACTATCTGGGAATTCCCTGGTGATCCATTTGTTAAGATTTGGTGCTTCCATTAGAGGAGATGCAGATTCAATCCCTGGTCCTGTCTCTTATACACATCTAGATGTGTATAAGAGACAGCTCCTGTACAATGTCAGGAACCTCCATCCATCGTTCATCAGGCATTCTGTCTATCAGATCTAGTCCCTTAAATCTTTTACTCACTTCAACTATACAGTCATAAGGGATTTGACTTAGGTCATACCTGAATGGTCTAGTGGTTTTCCCCACTTTCATCAATTTAAGTCTGAATTTGGCAATAAGGAGTTCATGATCTGAGCCACAGTCTGTTCCTGGTTTTGTTTTTGCTGACTGTATAGAGCTTCTCTATCCTTGGCTGCAAATAATATAACAAATATGATTTCAGTGTTGACCATATGGTGATGTCCATGTGTAGTGTCTTCTCTTGTGTTGTTGGAAGAGGATGTTTGCTCTGGCCATTGCGTTCTCTTGGCAGAACTCTGTTAGCCTTTGTCCTGCTTCATTCTGTACTCCAAGGCCAAATTTGCCTGTTACTCCAAGTGTTTCTTGACCTCCTGTTTTTGCATCCAATCCCTTATAATGAAAATGACATCTTTTTTGGGTATTAGTTCTAGAAGATCTTGTAGGTCTTGATAGAACCATTCAACATCAACTTTTTCAGCCTTCACTGCAGTTCAGTTCAGTAGCTCAGCTGTGTTTGACTCTTTGCGACCCCATGAATCGCACCACGCCAGGCCTCCCTGTCCGTCACCAACTCCCAGAATTCATACAGACTCACATCCATCAAGTCAGTGATGCCATCCAGCCATCTCATCCTCTGTCATCTACTTCTCCTCCTGCCCGCAATCCGTCCCACCATCAGAGGCTTTTCCAATGAGTTAACTCTTCGCATGAGGTGTCCAAAGTACTGGAATTTCAGCTTTAGCAGCATTCCTTCTAAAGAAATCCCAGGGCTGATCTCCTTCAGAATGGACTGGCTGGATCTCCTTGCAGTCCAAGGAACTCTCAAGAGTCTTCTCCAACACCACAGTTCAAAAGCATGAGTTCTTCGGTGCTCAGCCTTCTTCACAGTCCAACTCTCACATCCATACATGACTACTGGAAAAAACATAACCTTTACTAGACAAACCTTAGTCGGCAAAGTAATGTCTCTGCTTTTGAATATGCTATCTAGGTTGGTCATAACTTTTCTTCCAAAGAGTAAGCATCTTTTAATTTCATGGCTGCAGTCATCATCTGCAGTGATTTTTCAGCCTTACAAGCCATTAAATTGATTATAAAGGAAAATATGCTCAGTTGCTAACTCATGTCCAACTTTTTACAACCCTGTGGACTATAGCAAGCCAGGCTTCCCTGTCCTTTAGTATCTCTTGAAGTTTGCTCAGATTCATGTCCATTGAGTTAGTAATGCTATCTAATCATCTCATTCTCTGTCACCCTCTTCTCTTCAATCTTACCCAGCATCAGTGTCTTTTCCAATGAGTTTTCATATCAGGTAGCCAAAGTATTGGAGCTTCAGCTTCAGCATCAGTTCTTCCAATGAATATTCAGGGTTTATTTCTTTTAGGATTGAGTTGTTTGATCTCCTTACAGTCCAAGTGAAGACTTGGACTCTGTCTCCTGTACAATGTCTGAGTGACTCTCAATAATCTCCCCTAGCACCACATTTCGAAAGCATCAATTTCTTGGCATGCAGACTTCTTTATAGTTCAACTCTCACATCCATATATGAGTACTGGAAAAACCATAGCTTTGACTACATGGACCTTTGTCAAGAAAGTGATGTTTCTACTTTTTAATATGCTGTCTAGGTTTGTCGTAGCTTTCTTCTTGTTTCTAAGGAACAAGTGTCTTTTGATTTCATGGCTGCAGTCAACATCCACAGGGATTTCAGACCCCAAGAAAATGAAATCTGACACTATACTTTCCCCTTCTATTACAAGTTTCTCAGTAGACAGGTAAGGTGGTCTGGTGTTTTCATTTATTTAAGACTTTCCCACAGTTTACTTTTATCCACACTATCAAAAGCTTTTGTGTAGTCTATCAGAGTCTTGTCAATCTTAAGGGGCTTGTATATCTCAATGAAGCCATCAGTCATGTCATGCAGAGGCCAACCAAGATGCATGGGTCATTTTGGAGAGTGCTGACAAAACAAGGTCCATTGGAGGAGGGAATGGAAAACTACTCTAATTTTCTTACCATAAGTATCCCATGAACAGTATGAAGAGGAAAGTATGATCGACTCTGTTTCCGTTTTTGTTGTCTTATATGTAATGAGCTTGGCTTCCTGGTGGTTCATAAGGAATCTGCCTGCCAATACAGGACATGTGAGTTTGATTCCAGGTTTGGAAATGTGCCCTGGATCAAGAAATGGCAATCCACTCTGGTATTCTTGCTCTGAAATTCCATGGACAGAGGATCTTGGTGGGCTGTATGTAGTCCATGGAGTTGCAAAAAGAATTGGACATGACTCAGTAACTGAAACAATAAACGGCAACATACTGGGCCTATTCTTTAAATAACACATACTACCAAAACTCACAAAAGGAGAAGAAATAAGATTATGTCTATTAAACAAGTTGAATGACTAATAACTTTACAAAAATAAAAAAAAACAGCCTAGATGTTTTCACTCGTATATTCCACTGAATATCCAGAAAAGAAATTATAGACTTTCTCTCTAGTTCCTTTTAGAAAAAAGAAGTAGAGGAAATGTTTCCTAGTTCATTTTATGAGATCATTTTTAAGCTAAAATTAGATGAAGACTTTGCAAAAAAGGAGAACTACAGTCCAATATTTCTCATGAGCAAAAACACTCAGTAAAACCTTAGCAGATTTAATCCAACCAGGTATGAAAATTTTAATTCTAAACTCATTTGTGTTTTTAAATCCCTTGCTTATATTTGCCTGTTTACTCAAAGAATTTTAATTCCTCCAGGAAACAAATGAATCTTCCCTGAACTAATGTGACTATGATTCTGCCAACATGTACCCATATTTCCAAGGAACTTGAGACTTTGGTTTGTGAGATTAGTTGTGAAGACTTGGACTTGTCTGGAAACAATTACATTGAAACATATAACCATGCTTAATATCTTAGAAATTAACAAAAACACCTTAATTTTTAAATTTTTGACACTGGCTTCTATTTTCTGATATTTGTTATTTCTCCAATTTCTCCACTATTTTCTCTTTGTCATATCTATTGATAAAGTTCTGATATATCTTGAAGACTTCGTCTTAAATATGATGCCATCACATTTTATACATTTTCTGAAAAAATATGCAAAACAGTACTTTAACTTGCTCTTCTAGAGTTTTCCCTTTATTATAATTACTACTAGGGGTTTAGCAACCTGATGCTGTCTAAAATCATTTTTATCCCATTAAAAAAAAAAGCTCTCATTTTTAGCTTTCTGACATTTATCCTTGGTTCCTGCAAACTCAAATATTTCTGTTTTGGTGATCATGTCAGAAAATCTGCTTTTGATCTTTTGAATTAACTGTTCTTATGAAAACTTTCTTGTTACAATATACAATCAACATAAGAATGTTTATTGCTACATTGTGCAACATTTCAAATATATTTAATACTATCTGGGAATTCCCTGGTGATCCATTTGTTAAGATTTGGTGCTTCCATTAGAGGAGATGCAGATTCAATCCCTGGTCATTGAACAAAGATGCTACAGGCAATGATGATCAGTAAAAAATAAATAAATTATAATAAAATAAAAATAACAAAATACTACTCTTTTATATTTGTATCATAAGTGTCCATTAAATCTTTGGCAACCTATCTTTGAAGCCTTAATTTTATTTTCTAGGTTAAGTTTTCCTTGGTCTTCTATGCAATATTGACTCAATTTTTTTTTTCTTCTTTTTTTTCAAATTATACCACATGCATGTATGTACAGTTAACACCACTTATCTCACCCGGATGATCTTTTAAAGCTTGAAGTTGGTAGCATATCTAGAGAAAATTTTAAAATCCTATTAAACAAGAAACACCCCCCTCCACCCAGTTAGTCACTATGAATAGTTTATTTTTAGTTTTCTAAAGATTTTGATTCTTGCCTAGTTAATAAATTCAGGTTCTAATACTTTGAACACTAAAGGGATCATGTTGTCAGAGTGCTAAAGGCCTGCTGGCTCATGAACACATTACTGCCTTGCTAACAGGCTAGCAAACATCTATTTTCAAGTGACAATAGACACATCCCTCCTGCAGATTTTGCCCAGAGCTTTTCCAATTCTCTTGACAGTCAACCTACAAAATATACAATTAGAATGCAAATTAACAATTAAAAATTATTCTCCTTTCTAATCTCTCCAAAATTATTCCAAAATAAATGCACATAACATTTTCTATCTTAGTATTTATAATTTCAAATTCTTTAGTGTTGGGAAATTATTCCTGGGAGGTACAATGTGTAAGCTATTTACATGAGTTGAATGGATCCATGAATTTATAAGTACATGCTTCATTACACTCAAAGTGTATTGTTTCTTCATTTACATCTAGCTTTGGGCCATACAGAATATTATTCTGACAATTTTTAAAGAGCTGTTTCAAAATCTGTAGATTTGTCTCTCAAGGCTTTATTTATTTATTTATTTCTGTGATGTGAAAATCATTTGGTGGATTTTACCAAGCATTTGTCAGATAAGTTTTTCACTGGTCACATTTGGCTTAAGGCAGTTGATGCATTTAGAGGAATAAGAAGAAAACATATAGCCCATGACTTACTCTAGTGGGACAGAAAAATATAGAGCTAGAAAAGAAAGACTATGGCCCCCATTTTTGAGCAATCATGTAAATATATTGCTATCAATGTTGTTTTAAATAGCATCATCAAATGAAGAAAGAAGAAAAAAACATCAGAAGGTAGATTTAAAAAAATCATTTAATGATATTTTAGCAGATCTTCCAGATTGTTTTATCTAACAAGTTGAGAGCATCAACTTTGTCTGCCTAAAATGAATCTTGTTTAACTAAGGATATCATTAACCAGGATCCTTCTAGGAAAAAAAAAAAAAAAAGATTAAAATTTGTGAAACTTGAGAAATAGATGTTGCTTCTAAAAAATACTTTATTTTAGAAACAAATGAAGTTTAATAAAACAAAAGCAGAATATTTGTCACCAAAGTCAAAATTTTGAATAATTAAAAATAATCACCAGTTTCTGTGAGAGAATGAGAGAAATATGAGAGGTAAAATTCTCACCTTACTTAGAGTAAAGTGATTAATTTGATCTAAATTTAAGCAATGTTTGAATGAAAAGTTGGAAAATGACAGTAGAAAATTTGTCTTTTTCACAAATGACTTGTATATCTTTGGGATATCTTTTTATGCTTCCTTAAAGGTGATCAGCCCTGGTATTTTTTTGGAAGGAATGATGCTAAAGCTGAGACTCTAGTACTTTGGCCACCTCAAGTGGAGGGTTGACTCATTGAAAAAGACTATGATGCTGGGAGGGATTGGGGGCAGGAGGAGAAGGGGATGACTGAGGATGAGATGGCATCACTGACTCGATGGATGTGAGTCTGAGTGAACTCCAGGAGTTGGTGATGGACAGGGAGGCCTGGTGTGCTGCAATTCAAGGGGTCGCAAAGAGTCAGACACGACTGAATGACTGAACTGAACTGAAATTAAGAGAGTATTGCCGAAAATCTTGTCTCTGTTTAATGGTGCTAAATAAAAATGTGGAGAAAGATCTTTGGAGGAGTAGAAGAGAGTAAGTCATTTTATTACCTTGCCAGGCAAAGGGGAGGATAGCAGGCTAATGCCTCCAAGACTGTTCTCCCCTTTTTGGGAAATAGAAAGGGCTCTTATAATTTCAGGGTGGAAAATAGGGCTGTAGATAAGGATGGGGCTGATGTGGTGTTATAGTCTTCTTCCCTTCTGGGGCATTGAGGTCATTAAGACTGGCATCAGGTGGATCCAGAACAGGTAATGATTAGTCCTCAAGGTTATCACCCCATGACCTTCTTTCTGGAGTACAGAATGCTCAAAAGTGAAAGGAGTGTTAGGGAGTGTTGTCTTGGAGAAGGAAGCATCAGGTACATAGTATAACCTTAACTAGAGGGCAATAACTATCAGGGTGCAATTAAGCAAGAAAGAGGAGGGAAAATGTAGGAGACTAGCTAGAAGGATGGAAAGAATAAGGGGTGAATAAAAACTAATACAGAGGAGCAAGGTGGCAGAAGAGTAGGTGAACATGAAGTACATCTCTCTCCATGGATACATCAGGAATACACCTTCAGACACAGACGTGCTTACAGAACACCAGCTGAGAGCAGACAGGAGTACCTGACCACTAGAAAAGAATATATGCTGCTGCTGCTGCTAAGTCGCTTCAGCCGTGTCCGACTCTGTGTGACCCCACAGATGGCAACCCATTGGGCTCCTCCATCCCTGGGATTCTCCAGGCAAGAACACTGGAGTAGGTTGCCATTTCCTTCTCCAATGCATGAAAGTGAAAGTGAAAGTGCAGCCTACCAGGCTCCTCTGTCCATGGGATTTTCCAGGCAAGAGTACTGGAATGGGGTTCCATTGCCTTCTCCAAAAAGTTGCTACATTAAATCTTAAATATTCTCACCACAAAAAAAGAGAAAAAAAGATAAAAGTGTGACCATGTGAGGTAATGGATATATTAACTAACTTTATCATTGATAATGATTTCACGATATATATGTATATCAAATCATCATATTGTATACCTTAAAGTTATACAGTGTTAAACATAAATTGTGTGTGTGTATGTGTGTGTGTGTGTTTGTCACTCAGTCGTGTCTGACTCTGTACACAAAATTTCATCTTGTGGATGAAACCTTTAGTTCACTTCAGTTCAGTCGCTCAGTTGTGTCCGACTATTTCCAAGCCCATAGATTACAGCACGCCAGGCCTCTCTGTCCATCACCAACTCCCGGTCCGAACTCATATTATGTCCATCGAGTCAGTGATACCATCCAACCACCTCAGTTTCTATACCCCCTTCTCCTCCTGCTTTCAATCCATACCAGCATCAAAACCTTTTGCAATGAGTCAGTTATTTGCATCGGGTTCCCAAAGTGTTGGAGTTTCAGCTTCAACATCAATCCCTTCAATGAATTTTCAGGACTGATTTCCTTTAAGGTTGAGTGGTGTGATCTCTTGGCAGTCCAAGGGACACTCAACAGTCTTCTCCAAAACCGCAGTTCAAAAGAATCAGTTCTTCAGTGCTCAGCTTTCTTTATAGTACACTCTTACACCAATACATGACTACTGGAAAAACCATAGCTTTGACTAGATGGACCTTTTTTGGCAAAATAACGTCTCTGCTTTTTAATATGGTGTTAAGGTTTGGCATATCTTTTCTTCCATGGGACAAGTGTGTTTCAATTTCACGGCTGCAGTCACCATCTGTAATGATTTTGGAGACCAAAAAAATAAAGTCTCTCACTGTTCCCATTATTCCCTATCTATTTGTCAAGAAGTGATGAAACTAGATGCCATGATCTTTGCTTTTTGAATATTGATTTTCAAGCCAGCTTTTTCACTCTTCTCTTTCACTTTCATCAACAGACTCTTTAACTATTCATTTTCTGCCATAAGGGTGGTGTCATCTGCATACCTGAAGTTATTGATATTTCTCCCAGCAATTTTGATTCCAGTTTGTGCTTCATCCAGCTGGGCATGTTGCATGATGTACTCTATATTTAAGTTAAACAAGCAGGGTGACAATATACAGCCTTGACATACTAGTTTCCCAATTTGGAGCCAGTCTGTTCCTGCATGTCTGGTTCTAACTGTTGCTTCTTGATCTGCATACAGATTTCTCAGGAAGCAGGTAAGGTCATCTGATACTCCCATCTCTTTAAGAATTGTCCACAGTTGTTGTGATCTACATAGTCAAATGCTTTGGTTTAGTCAATAAGGCAGAAGTACACGTTTTTCTGGTATTATTTTGCTTTTTCAATGATCCAATGCCTTTTCTAATTCAGCTTGAACATCTGGAAGTTCATGGTTCACGTATTGTTGAAACATGGCTTGGAGTATTTTGAACACTACTTTGCTAGCGTACGAGATGAATGCAACTGTTTGGTAGTTTGAACATTCTTTGGCATTCCTTTTTTAGGGATTGGAATTAAAACTGACCTTTTACAGTCCTGTGTCCACTGCTGAGTTTTCCACATTTGCTGGCATATTGAGTTCAGCACAGCACTTTAAGAGCATCACCTTTTAGAATTTGAAATAGCTTAACTGGAATTCCATCACCTCCACTAGCTTTGTTCATAGTGATGCTTCCTAAGACCCACTTGACTTTGCACTCAAGGATGTCTAGCTTTAGTTGATTGATCATATCATCATAGTTATCTGGGTCATGAAGATCTTTTTTTGTATGGTTCTTCTGTGTATTCTTGCCACCCTTTCTTAATATCATCTGCTTCTGTTAGAGTCATACCATTTCTGTTTTATTGAGCCATCTTTGCATGAAATGTTCCCTTGGTATCTCAAATTTTCTTGAAGAGATATATAGTCTGTCCCATTCTATTTTTTCCCCTTATATTTATTTGCATTGATCAGTGAGGAAGACTTTCTTTTCTCTCCTTGTTATTCTTTGGAACTCTCTATTTGAATTGGTATATCTTTCTTTTTCTCCATTGCCTTTAGTTTCTGTTCTTTTCAGCTATTTATAAGCCCTCCTCAGACAACCATTTTGCCTTTTTGCATTTATTTTTCTTGGGGACGGTCTTGATCACTGCCTCCTGCACAATGTAAGGAACCTCCTCCATAGTTCTTCAGGCACTCTATCTATTAGATCTAATCCTTTGAATCTATTTGTCACTTTCACTGTGACATTGAACCAGGGTCTCCTGCATTGCAGATGGATTCTTTACCAACTGAGCTATCAGGGAAGCCCCATGCACTTTATTTTTGACAGAAGAGGTAAGAAAATACAATGGGACTAGAATAGCTTCTTCAGTAAATGGTGCTGGGAAAACAAGACAGCTACATATAAGAGAATGAAATTAATACACTTCCTAACACCATACCTGTCTCTTATACACATCTAGATGTGTATAAGAGACAGCTCCTCCTGCCCGCAATCCGTCCCACCATCAGAGGCTTTTCCAATGAGTTAACTCTTCGCATGAGGTGTCCAAAGTACTGGAATTTCAGCTTTAGCAGCATTCCTTCTAAAGAAATCCCAGGGCTGATCTCCTTCAGAATGGACTGGCTGGATCTCCTTGCAGTCCAAGGAACTCTCAAGAGTCTTCTCCAACACCACAGTTCAAAAGCATGAGTTCTTCGGTGCTCAGCCTTCTTNTATTGAGCCATCTTTGCATGAAATGTTCCCTTGGTATCTCAAATTTTCTTGAAGAGATATATAGTCTGTCCCATTCTATTTTTTTCCCTTATATTTATTTGCATTGATCAGTGAGGAAGACTTTCTTTTCTCTCCTTGTTATTCTTTGGAACTCTCTATTTGAATTGGTATATCTTTCTTTTTCTCCATTGCCTTTAGTTTCTCTTCTTTTCAGCTATTTATAAGCCCTCCTCAGACAACCATTTTGCCTTTTTGCATTTATTTTTCTTGGGGACGGTCTTGATCACTGCCTCCTGCACAATGTCAGGAACCTCCTCCATAGTTCTTCAGGCACTCTATCTATTTTCTCCATTGCCTTTAGTTTCTGTTCTTTTCAGCTATTTATAAGCCTTCCTCAGGCAACCATTTTGCCTTTTTGCATTTATTTTTCTTGGGGACGGTCTTGATCACTGCCTCCTGCACAATGTAAGGAACCTCCTCCATAGTTCTTCAGGCACTCTATCTATTAGATCTAATCCTTTGAATCTATTTGTCACTTTCACTGTGACATTGAACCAGGGTCTCCTGCATTGCAGATGGATTCTTTACCAACTGAGCTATCAGGGAAGCCCCATGCACTTTATTTTTGACAGAAGAGGTAAGAAAATACAATGGGACTAGAATAGCTTCTTCAGTAAATGGTGCTGGGAAAACAAGACAGCTACATATAAGAGAATGAAATTAATACACTTCCTAACACCATACTCAAAATAGATTAAAGGCATAAATATAAAACCAGAAACTATAAAAGTCTTAGAAGAAAACATAGATGAAACCTTTGATGAAATAAGTCAAAAGAGATCTGCTATGACCCACCTCCTAGAGTAATGGAAATAAAAATGAAAGCAAACAAGTGGGACCTAATTAAACTTAAAAGCTTTTGCACAGCAAAAGAAACTATAAATAAGATAAAAAGATCAAACTTAGAATGAGAGAAAACAATAGCAAATGAAACAAGTGACAAAAGATTAGTTTCCAAAATACACAAGCAGGTCATACAACTTAATAACATACAAAAAAAGAACTGATCAAAAAGTGGGAAAAAAAAAAAAACTAAACAGACATTTCTCCAAAGAAGACATGCAGATGACTAACAAATAAGTGAAAAGATGCTCAACATTGATCATTATTAAAGAAATGCAAATCAAATCTACAGTGAGATATCACATTACACTGGTCAGAATGGTCATCATCAAAATGTATACAAATAATNAAAAAAAAAAAAACTAAACAGACATTTCTCCAAAGAAGACATGCAGATGACTAACAAATAAGTGAAAAGATGCTCAACATTGATCATTATTAAAGAAATGCAAATCAAATCTACAGTGAGATATCATATTACACTGGTCAGAATGGTCATCATCAAAATGTATACAAATAATAAATGCTGTAGAGTGTGTGGAGAATAGGTAACTCTCTTGCACTGCTGATGGAAATGTAAATAACTTCCAATTAAAATAAAGTAATAAAAAATTTGATACAGCCACTACAGAAGATGGTATGGAGATTCCTTTAAAAAAAAGTAGGAATAAAATCACCATATGACCTGGAAATCCCACTCCTAGGCATATACTTGAGGAAACCAAAATTTAAAAAGACACCTGTACCCCAATGTTCATTGCAGCACTGTTTACAATAGTTAGAATAGGGTAGCAACCTAGATGTCCATCAACAGATGAATGGATAGAGAAGTTGTGATACATTAACATAATGTAAAGTAACTTAGACAAAAAAATGGAAGACATGTGAACCAATTCTAATGAGGTGGGTGAACCTAGAACCTATTATACAGAGTGAAGTTAGACAGAGAAAGACAAATATCATATATCAACACATGAGAAATGCTGGGCTGGAGGAAGCACAGGCTGCAAACAAGATTTCCAGGAGAAATATCAATAACCTCAGATATGCAGATCTTGATGAAACTGAAAGAGGAGAATGAAAAAGTTGACTTAAAGTTCAGAAAACTAAGATCATGGCATCTGGTCCCATCACTTCATGGCAAATAGATGGGGAAACAGTGGAAATAGTGGCTGACTTTATTTTTCTGGTTTCCAAAATCACTGTAGCTGGTGATTGCATCCATGAAATTAAAAGACACTTACTCCTTGGAAGGCAGGTTATGACCAAACTAGACAGCATATTGAAAAGCAGAGACATTACTTTGTCAACAAAAGTCTGTCTAGTCAAGGCTGTGGTTTTTCCAGTGGTCATGTATGGATGTGAGACTTGGAGTACAAAGAAACCTGAGCACTGAAGAATTGATGCTTTTGAACTGTGGTGTTGGAGAAGACTCTTGAGAATGCTTTGCACTGCAAGGAGACCCAACCAGTCCATCTTAAAGGAGATCAGTCCTGGGTGTTCATTGGAAGGGCTGATGTTGAAGATGAAACTTCAATACTTTGGCCACCTGATGTGAAGAGCTGACACATTTGAAAGGACCCTGATGCTGGGAAAGATTGAAGGCAGGAGGAGAAGGGGATGGTAGAGAATGAGATGGTTGGATAGCATCACTGACACAATGCACAAAGGTTTGGGTAGACTCCGGGAGTTGGTGACGGACAGGGAAGCCCGTCATGCTGGGGTTCAAGGGGTCGCAAAGAGTTGGATAGGACTGAGTAACTAAACTGAACTGAACTGAACACATGTATATAGTATCTAGAAAGATGGTACCGAAGAACCTATTTACAGGGCAGCAATGGAGAAACAGACATAGAAATCAGAAGCAGGGACACTGGGAGAGGGAGGAGAGGGTGAGATGTATAAAGAGAGTAACATGGAAACATATATTATCATTTATAAAATAGGTGCTGCTAAGTCACTTCAGTTCAGTTCAGTTAAGTTCAGTCACTCAGTCACGTCCTACTCTTTGCAACCCCATGAATCGCAGCACGCCATGACCATCACCAACTCCTGGAGTTCACTCAGACTCATGTCCATCGAGTCAGTGATGCCATCCAGCCATCTCATCTTCTGTCGTCTCCTTCTCTGCCTGCGCCCAATCCCTCCCAACATCAGAGTCTTTTCCAACGAGTCAGCCCTTCGAATGAGGTGGCCAAAGTACTGGAGTTTCAGCTTTAGCATCATTCCTTCCAAAGAAATCCCAGGGCTGATCTCCTTCAGAATGGACTGGCTGGATCTCCTTGTAGTTCAAGGGACTCTCAAGAGTCTTCTCCAACATCATGGTTCAAAAGCATCAATTCTTCTGTGCTCAGCCTTCTTCACAGTCCAACTCTCACATCCATACATGACCACTGGAAAAACCATAGCCTTGACTAGACACTTCAGTCATGTCTTATTCTCTGTGACCCCATGGACTGTAGCTCATCAGGCTTCTCTGTCCATGATATTCCCCAGGCAACAATACTGGAGTGGGTTCCCATTTCCTTTTCCTGAAAATATTTCGCTTTTTAATGTTAATTAGTTTAAGACATGTCTATATTAGTTAGATCAACAAACAAACAAAAATATCAGGTATTTAATACTGAATATTTCCCAGTTCGCATGAGTCTAGAATTCTTTAATTTAAAACTATTGGATTTATAAGCGATTACTTTTCTTTAAGCCAATTAAATAGACATCATTTACAAATTAATCTCAAAAATATTATCCAGAGACAAAGACATATGTAGTCATATTCAAACAGACACAAAGCAAGGTCTAGCTTCATTTTTTGAGCTTAGTCATGAATTAAATATTACAATATACAATTCACTAGTTTAGAAATATCAGTTGGAAAAATAAAATTTTAAAGGCTTTTCCCTTTTTTTTTTTTTCCCCTCTCAGTCCTAAGAGTTAGAGATGGTCTCTATAAGTATTCCTGAGAGCCCTGGTCTCAAGTCACAGGGTAAGACAATCAAGTTCTAACAAAACGGTGGCAGGTCCAAAGCAAATGGTGACCAAACAAAGCAAACTAAAAATAAAATTTTAAAGGCTTTTCCCTTTTTTTTTTTTTTCCCTCTCAGTCCTAAGAGTTAGAGATGGTCTCTATAAGTGTTCCTGAGAGCCCTGGTCTCAAGTCACAGGGTAAGACAATCAAGTTCTAACAAAACGGTGGCAAGTCCAAAGCAAATGGTGACCAAACAAAGCAAACTGGTCATCAAAAATCACAACACAGAAGCCAGAGTATATAACACACTCATAGACCTGGCAGTTCTCTTCAGACACTCCCTTAAACACAAGATTACAGTCTCTCAGAAAACTGCCTAAAGAGACACAGAAATTCAGATCCAGGTATGAACAGAGTAAATGAAAATATCCCAGGTCTTCAAAGATTTCAAAGGGAGGAAAGGAAGCCAGATTGAAAGGAGGGGTAGAAGTTGGGAGAGGTGGGCAAAAGGGGTGTCCTTACAGATGTCTCCTGCCACCTGCAGATACCCAGGCTTTATGAGACTTTACCCTGGCCTCCAGAGAAGGGAGGACGGGAACTCGGCCCTACCAGAAACAGTACCAGACCAGAACAGAACCAAAATTCTAGTTCTCTGCCAAGAGGAGGTGATCAGTCTCCAATCGTCAGCTCAGGCTGAGGCCTTTTGATCAGATTCCTGAGTCCAGGACTGGAGGAATAGATAAAAGGGGTAGAATAGGAAGAGTTAAGGAGAGGAAAGTGAGAGGGAAGGGGAGAAAGGTCAATGAAGTATCCTTTCTTACCCAGTCGAGGCACTCTGCATCAGGAGGCAACCAGGAACATATGGGTCACAGTTGTGGCCATTGAGTTTGGTCCATTGGCTGGCAAGCTGGCCCCTGAGTACCCCAAGAGGTCAGGATGTCAGTCGCAGTGAAGAATCCCTGGCACAGTCACCATTTGTTGCAGAAAGGGGGACCCCATCCAGGGCCCAAAACTGGGCTCTTTTCTAACACTCAGAAATGAATTGTCTGAGGAGACATGTATGCTGATAAAGCAAGATATTTTATTGGGAAAGGGCACCCAGGCAGAAAGTAGTATGGTAAGGGAACCCAGGAGAACTGCTCTCATAAAATAGATAGACAATGGGAATTTGTTATATGTCTCAGAGAACTCAAACAAGGGCTCTGTACCAACCTAGAGGGGTCAGAAGTAGAGGGAGATGGGAGGGAAGCTCAAGAGAGAGGGGAGATGTGTATAACTATGGCTGATTCTACATCAATTATCCTTATACTAAAAAATAAATGCATTAAAAAAAACTAATATAGTGGGAGTGTCTCAACTAAGTATCTTCTAGAGCAGTAGCTAGAATAAAAGTTGGCAGAAGACCATTCTTGGAACTTTGAGATTTTGTTTCTTACCTGCTACCAAGTGTATTCCCTGTAATTTCTCCTTTAATAAAAACAGAAAAGGAAAAGAGTTTTCTTTCCAGTTACCAGACTTTGAAAAGCAAAAGTGAAAGTGTTAATCATTCTGTTGTGTCTGACTCTTTGCAACCCAATGCGCTGCAGTGCTCCAGGTGCCTCTGTCCATGGAATTCTCCAAGCAAGAACACTGCAGTGGATTGTCATGCTCTCATCCAGGGGATCTTCCTGAC
This sequence comes from Oreotragus oreotragus, assembly GCA_006410675.1. Lineage (NCBI taxonomy): Eukaryota > Metazoa > Chordata > Mammalia > Artiodactyla > Bovidae > Oreotragus > Oreotragus oreotragus. The sequence goes on along the minus strand of SJYX01002382.1, from coordinate 219,747 downwards.
CCTGAATTGCACATCCTTTAATAAAAACAGAAAAGGAAAAGAGTTTTCTTTCCAGTTACCAGACTTTGAAAAGCAAAAGTGAAAGTGTTAATCATTCTGTTGTGTCTGACTCTTTGCAACCCAATGCGCTGCAGTGCTCCAGGTGCCTCTGTCCATGGAATTCTCCAAGCAAGAACACTGCAGTGGATTGTCATGCTCTCATCCAGGGGATCTTCCTGACCCTGAATTGCACCTGGGTCTCATGCATTGAGGATAAATTCTTTACTTCCTAAGTCACCAGGAACTTTTAAGTTAATTCATTATATAGAAAATAAGTGACTGAAAATATACATATATATATATATATGTATATACATATATATATATATAGATATAGATATATATATATAGTGACAGACATGGAAACTTGGCATGCTGCAATCCATGGGGTCACAAAAAGTTGGTCTGATCGACTGAACAACTCTTTCTTCAAATGTGTCCAAAAGTTTGTCCTTTATATCTGCATTTCCTTTACTGTCCGGCAAATAGGATCATCTCTAGCATCTTTGATGAGATTCCCTGTAGATATCAATTAGGTCCAACTGGCCCAATGTCATTGACAGCTCATGTTTCTTTAATGATTTTCTATTAGCGTGATCTATTGGTGTGAGTAGAGTATTAAAGCTGTCTCTTATACACATCTAGATGTGTATAAGAGACAGTCCTGACCCTGAATTGCACCTGGGTCTCATGCATTGAGGATAAATTCTTTACTTCCTAAGTCACCAGGAACTTTTAAGTTAATTCATTATATAGAAAATAAGTGACTGAATGCTTATAATTTGATCATTAAATCAATAGGTTTCCATACAAGAACAATGTATCTGAGTGTCTGAGGGAATATTTCCCAAGTTAAGATGCTCCTTGGCCTTTTCCATATGTGAAAATTCCAGAGATTCTCTTGAGATGAGGAGTTTGCGTCAAGTGAAGCAGGCGAAGCAGTTGGTAGCTGTATATATTTTGAAAAGGCCACAGGGTGTCTAATATAATCTCCTCCTAATCCAGCTGAGTAATTCTTGTTTAGATTGATTTAACATTTTTAAATTAGTTTTCTCAATTTACATTTTTACATTTACATTATTTTTCATATCCTTCCCCTGTATAGTTCATCATAAGATATTGAATATAGTTCCCTCTGCTATACAATGGATCCTTATTGTTTATTTTGTATGTAGTAGTTTGTATCTGCTAACCCCAAACTCTTTATCCCTACTCCCAAACCTTTCCTCTTTGGTAACTATATATTTCATTTATGTGTCTTTGAGTCCATTTTTGTTTTGTAAATAAGTTCCTTTGTATCATGTTTTAGATTCTACATGTAAGTGATATAATTTATTGGCTTATGCTTTTTATATTTTATAAAATTCTTAAATATTGCTTTTCATTTAGTTATTACAAATATTGATAATATTCTCCATGTTGTATAGTACATCTTTGAGCAAATCTTACACCACTTAATTTGTACCTCCCACTCCCCCAACTCTATGTTGCCCCTCCCCCTCAGAGAAAGCCAAATACTGCATGATATCACTTATGTGTAATCTAAAAAAACACCACAAACTAGTAAATATAACAAAAAGAAGCAGACTCATAGATCTAGAGAACAAAGCACTGATTCAACATTTTTTTGAGAGGACATGTAACTGTATGGACAGTTTCCTTGATCTTCACAAATCAAGAATATCAGCTATATGTACAGATTCACATAATTTTAATGTGTAAACTTCTGTACATGGCATTTTTGAAATTCAATCCCTTTTAATTATGGCTTTAGTGAATCACCACTTGAACATGAAATAATAGTATGCAATTAAAGCTAATTTGAACTGTTTGCTTACCACAATTAGAGATATGGCATATCTCTACATTATACTGGATAATTTCATGTCATAAATATTCATTAAATACTTAGAATTTGTTAAACACATAGAACCTTATACTGTATACACTTGTCTTCTCTCCCTTTCCATATTTGTACATATAAATCACATGAGAAAGATATCCTNCTTGAACTGTTTGCTTACCACAATTAGAGATATGGCATATCTCTACATTATACTGGATAATTTCATGTCATAAATATTCATTAAATACTTAGAATTTGTTAAACACATAGAACCTTATACTGTATACACTTGTCTTCTCTCCCTTTCCATATTTGTACATATAAATCACATGAGAAAGATATCCTCTAAGAAAATGTTCACTGAGGTTATGGAAGATTTATTGCAGAGAAGCCAAGTGGAATTGTCCAGAGCTTTCGTGAAGGCTAAGATGTTTATCCTTATCAGGGCCCTAATTGGATCTACTGATAACTGAAACACAGGACTGAACTACCATGTGTGTCTATAATCAACTGCTTTTTCTTTCTTTAGTCAAAGTACATGAGCTTACATGTTTATGCTATGTTTCTTCAGTCATGCTCTACTATTTGTGATCCTATGGACTATAGCCTTCCAGACTCCACTGTCCCTGGAATTCTCCAGGCAAAAATGTTGGGGTGGACTGCCATGCCTTCCTCCAAGGTATTCTCCCAACCAAGGGACTGAACTCTCATCTCTTATGTCTTCTGCATTAGCAGGCAGATTCTTTGCTGTTAGTGCCATCTGGGAGTCTCCATAGCCAAAGCACATGAGCAAGCGAATCACAACCAAGGTCGTTTGTGAGTATGGAATAAGAGCAAGGCGAGTTTAATGACTTAAATATCCAACCACTTCAAGCTTATGTCTTATAATGACTATATCACTGATAATGTCCTAACATAGCTACACAACTTACATCTCTTCAAGTTCCCATAGAAATTTTAATCAGAAGGAATTGCATTTATATTAACTATTTGGATATATGAATATAGCTCACTAAGGTCCGTCTAGTCAAGGCTATGGTTTTTCCTGTGGTCATGTATGGATGTGAGAGTTGGACTGTGAAGTAGGCTGAGCACCGAATAACTGATACTTTTGAACTGTGGTGTTGGAGAAGACTCTTGAGAGTCCCTTGGACTACAAGGAGATCCAACCAGTCCATTCTGAAGGAGATCAGCCCTGGGATTTCTTTGGAAGGAATGACGCTAAAGCTGAAACTGTAGTACTTTGGCCACCTCAAGTAAAGAGCTGACTCATTGGAAAAGACTTGATGCTGGGAGGGATTGGGGGCAGGCAGAGAAGGGGATGACAGAGGATGAGATGGCTGGATGGCATCACTGACTCGATGGACGTGAGTCTGAGTGAACTCCGGGAGTTGGTGATGGACAGGGAGGCCTGGCGTGCTGGATTCATGGGGTCACAAAGAGTCGGACATGACTGTGCGACTGAACTGAAATGAACTGAACTGAACTAAAGATATGAATGAAGTGAAAGTGAAGTCACTCAGTGTGTCTGACTGTTTGCGACCCCATGGACTGTAGCCTACGAGGCTCCTCCCTCCATGGGATTCTCCAGGCAAGAATACTGGAATGGGTTGCCATTTCTTTCTCCTTCCCGACCCAGGGATCGAATCCTGGTCTCCTGGATCACGGGCAGATTCTCTACCATCTGAGTCACTGATTTACAATGTTTTATTAGTTTTAGGTGTACAGCAAAGTGAATCAGTTATACATATATTTATATCCACTCTTTTTAAAAGGTTCTTCCCCCATATAGGCCATTGCAGAGTATTGAGTAGAGTTCCCTGTGCTATACAAGTTCTTATTATTGATTTTATATATAGTAGAGTGTATATGTTTGTCCCTTTGGGCTTCCCTGGTGGCTCAGAGGGCTTCCTTGGTGGCTCAGAGGTTAAAGCGTCTGCCTGCAATGCAGGAGACCTGGGTTTGATCCCTGAGTTGGGAAGATCCCCTGGAGGAAGAAATAGCAACCCACTCCAGTATTCTTGCCTGGAGAATCCCATGGATGGAGGAGCCTAGTGGGCTGCAGTCCAAGGGTTCTCAAAGAGTCAGACATGACTGAGCGACTTCACTTTCACTTTCTTTCATCTCCCAATTTATTCTTCCTCCCTCATTCCCAGGTAACCATAAGTGTGTTTTCTACATCTGTGACTCGACTTCTGGTTCATAAATGAGTTCACATGTACCCCTTTAAAAAAAAAA